>CAODLS011168535.1:0-11058 GCA_948243855.1 Flueggea neowawraea
TTTGTTTTGTCTTATCAATCTTAGTGGTTTGGTAATTTATATCATATAATTTCGTGCTTCAAGATTTATTAAATAACAGGTTTTGTTAGCGTCCTATGCTTCAAAGGGTATGGAAAACTCAATGATGCCCAAAAAGTTGAATGGAACAATAGCTAGAGTTGTTTTTGTTTATTAAACATTGGAGACTGCAGACTTATCAAAATTATTGCTACTCATCATTTGCATTAGTATAAAGTGCAGTGCTTTCTTGATGCAGGGGATTCTCTACATTTCACGTTGTTGTTGCCGCGGGAGCTTCTCTTTACCTCCTGCTATTTTCAGGTCTCTTTGATTATGATAGTGGAGATGTGTTGGTTGTTCACAGAAACTCCAAGTTTTCAAACTCTGTACTGGTGGTAAGTTGTTGAAACAAAATATTAACCCAGTTATCTTCAGATACAACTAGAATTAGGTAAAATTAAATAAAGTCAAGCTTCTCCGTTTTGTATATTCATGTCCAGAATGAATGAACCTCAGAACCATTAAATACCTAATAATAGGGTTTGAATCCAATATCCACTTCAAACAGATGTGCTATGAAAATATTGGCAATTGAATTCAATCAACTCTAGTGAAAAAATAATTAATTTTTTCATTTAAGAAAAATAAATACTAATTTTAGGCTTGTCCGCGTTTGTGCACAATTTGTCTACACTTTGTACAGAGTTGGACGACGCCCCCACTTCCTTTAAGTTCTGGCTCCGCCCTTGGTCATAATGGCATGGATTGTTGTTGAATTAATAGTGTGACAACAGTGTCTTTGGATTTAGATCACGTGTCAAGTAACCAACTTTCTAATCTTTTGGTTGCATTTGGTCACATGGCGAACTGCTTGATTCATTATGCAGCTATTGATGCTCCTGGAGGATTTCTCTTTGAATGGTGGTTAGTTTTTTGGAATATTTTCATTGCGAGGACCAATGAGAAGCATCTGAAAACTGCTTCTTTATTGAGATGGCTTCTTTATTGTGAATTTTCCTTTTGGTTGTGCCTTCTTATGTCAATCTCCATTTTTAGCTTTTTTGAGATCTTATTTGTGTAGGCACAGCAAAATAAAGCAAAGGAACAACAACTTGGAACAGTTCAACCGACTTGTGCAGAATTTTGATATTGAAATTTTTTTGTCTTGTTTTGGAATTTATATAGTGCATAATTTGTTTTGCTGCATAAATTGTATACTGCAGAATTGTGTTGCTGCAGAATTTTGTACTGCAAAAGCATGTGTTGCTGCTGAAGTTGTCGGGTTTTCAAATAGAAGTTGTCGCTGTCCACCAGCAAGGCAATTTGTGAGTTCCCTCGAAATTAAAATTAATTGAGCCAGTGCCAACCTTTACAGTTGTAATTGATGAATACTTGAATTTGTAGGTTCGATTGTGGCATTTGTGATACAGTACATGCGCCTCATCCATCGGATGGACGAATTTGTAAGTATTCTTGATAGTTTGAAATTTCACATGTTCATGGTATTGTTTAGTAATAAACCCGACTGCAACTTAATATTGTCTTGTGTTTTGTTTTATTTGTCAAGGAAAATTTGAGCTTCGACAGTGATGTTCAGCCCATTCTGCAGGATATCATGCATTGGATATGTAATAGCGAGGTCAACAAAGCACGTGAAAACGTGTTGCGTGGCGTTGTTTCATATAGAACGTTTATGGACCGGAAAAAGCATGGGAAAGAAACACGTAACTTGTCCCAGGCATTCAACGCACTAAGGAAACAACTGCTTTGACAGAGTAGATTATAATTGACTGACTTGAGGACATAGCAGCTTAACATCAGCCATGGTTGGTTGACAGTGCTAACAAAAAAATGTGACGCTGTCAAAAAGATATATTTTTTTATGTACATATCGTATGAACAATGGGTTCCAACTTGGTTGTAATTGTAGAGGTAAGACGTATCTCACATCCAAACATCTGCATATAACCTCCAAGAAATTTTGTATGCAAGTATCTCTGTAAACATAAAGTTTGGGCATATGTAAAGATCCTTCCAATGATGTTTTCTACAACCTCCAAACACCATACATAGAAAATGGATTTATTCATAGTACATGTTTATTAAATCAACATGGAAGTAATTGACTTGCTAATGTTAAAATTAAGTAACGACACACAACATTAAATAATAATAATTTATATTAAGTAACTATAATTCAACTTAAGTAATCATATTCAAAATTAAGGGTTATTTTGTCAATAATTAAGTAAGTTTAAGAATCTTAAATTAACTTAATAAAATATTAAGTAACAAGACTTATATTAAGTAAACAAAGTTGAAATAAAATAACCGTGAAAAAAATAAAGTAAATACAGTGACAAATGAAGCAACATGTCATAAGCTAAAATTAAGTAACAGTGTCTTGTATTAAGTAACAAGAAATTTTGTATGCAAGCATCTCTGTAAACATAAAGTTTGGGCAAATGTAATGATCTTTCCAATGATGTCGTTGTCTACAACCTCCGAACACAATTTAGATTTTAGATACATAGAAAATGGATATACACATAGCACATATTTAATAAAACAACATATAAATAATTAATTAACTTGGTACAAGCTAAAATTAAATAACGACATCCCATATTAAATAACAAAGACATATATTAAATAATTAAAATTAAAATTAACCGTATGCAAAATTAAGTCACGTTTTATTAATAATTAAGTAACCTTGTAAAAACTTATAATTAAGTAACCACATCGCTTATTAAGTAACCAAGATTGACAAATTAAGTAACCTGCTAGAAGGTAAAAGTAACGATATAAAACATTAAGTAACCAAGACTTATATTAAGTAAACATACCCAAAAAGTAAGTAACTATGTGCACAATTAAGTAACCATGGCGACAGATTAAGTAAACTGCTAAAATTAAGTAACAACAGTCAATATTAAGTAACAAAGACTTGTATTAACTAACAAGAAATCAAAGTAAGTAACGACATCAACATTAAGTGACGAGGACTTACATTAAGTAACACAAACTCAAATTCAACTTCAATGAGTAAAATTAAGTAAGGCACGATCAATAATTAAGTAACCTTGTAGAAACTTATAATTAAGTAACGACATCTAATATTACGTAGCAAATACTTATATTAAGTAACTAAAATTGAAATTAAGTCACCGTATGAGAAATTAAGTAACCAAATTGACAAATTTTGTGAAAAACTTCAAACTTGAAACTTCCTCATATCAAGATTCATGATCTCTCTTCATTTTTTTCTTTAGTGGAAAGGAAAAAAATTAGAATTAATATGTACTTTGCCAAATTATTTAACTTTCTCCTAAACTTAATACACAAAGGTTGATATTCAACCACCGGCCCAAGTAGCCCAATGGTAAGGGCACTCCCTGGTTGACGCGAAGTCTCGGGTTCAAACCGTATGGTACGCGTGCGTTTGTTAAAAAGCCTCTTCGTGTTGGGTTTAAGGCTACATAAAAAAAGGTTACTATTCAATAACAAGTTACTTAATTAAGTAACGTGCCCCTAAATTAAGCAAATCAGTCATGAATAATTAAATAACTTCTTGAAATTGAAATTAAGTAACTATATCTACCATTAAGTAACATAAACTGATATTAAGTAACCAAAAGAATTAAGTAATGGACCCAAAATTATGTAAACCTGACAAAAATTAAGTTCGTAAAAATTAAATAATCATCGCACAATTAAGTCAAAGGCCTTCATAAATTAAGTAATTCAACCCAAGATGATATCAACTAATTGCATCTGAAATTAAGTAACGAAGGTTGATATTAAGTCATATAAAAAAAAGTAACCTTCTAAAAGCTGAAATTAAGTAACGACAAAAAATATTAACGTAAAAAATTAAGTAACAGGTCCCCAAATTAAGTAATGAGCCCACAAATTAAGTAACATGGATTTAAAATTAAGTACCTTTGCCCATAATTTTAAGTAACAAGCCTGCAAGAATTCAGTAACCAGCCCATCCCTAAATTAAGTAATGTATTGTAAAATTAAGAAACAGATCCTGATATTAAGTAATGGGCCTAAAATTAAGTAACGACTCTAAAATTAATTAATGGGCTGTCAATAATTAAATAACTTTTAAAAGAAAATATTAAGTAAAAAACCTTAGAATTAAGTAACAGAAGCTCATATTAATTAATTGAAACAAAATTAAGTAACGAGACCGAAATTAAGTAATAGATCGTCGTTATTAAGTAACCTTTCCGAGAATCAAGTAATGAGCCTTTAATAATTAAGTAATTGGCCCAAACGTAAATTAAGTAACAATTGCTTACTATAAGTAATTGAAAAAAAAAGGTAATTGGCCCAATATTAAGTAACGAGTCGTCAAAATTAAGTAAGAGTACCCAAAAACTAAGTAGCGGGCCTTCAATAATTAAGTAATAAGGCTCAAGCTAAAATTAAGTAAACAGTACTTAAATTAAGTATCAGACCCTGATATTAAGTCACAAAAAACAAATTAAGTAATAGAGGACAAAATTAAGTAACACGTGCCCACATAAGTAACGGCCAAAGAAACATTTACATTTACACAAGGATACCATATAATATACACACTACATACGTATAGTTTTCAGAAAAATCATTTCACCAAAACGTTCGCACCCAAGGCATATAACATGCAGTCAGACAGTATCAGAGGTACATATATATCAGAGTTAGAATATGAGGCTAGACCAAATAGAATAATAATGTGGATTCCGCCACCAGACAAAATAAAACATGTATCTGACCGGATACACGGTCACCCCATTACCCCAGTAACTAGGGCCTTGAGAGAGCATTGGTATACCAAATGTTACGTACCCCATAGTTAGGTGTCCCATATCAGAATATTATATACGAATAATATTAACAGACGAACATGCAAAGTATAAACCATTTTGTAGAAAATATTTATATATACTATATATAAATATTATATATCAGAAACATAAATTTTGTAAATTAATAATCACATAATCCAGATTATTAATTAGCCAAATAATTATTAGTCAAATTTCAGATCATAGCCAGACACAACAAAAACTACATGCAGAGTCTGAAGACACAACTTATGTGTCTGAAGTTTCAATTTCACTCACCTGGAATCCGAAACTAAGGATCCAGTCGAACACACTAGCAGGTAGCTGGTTCCGTTGGCAGGAATACGAAACTAAACAATTACAGATAGAACAAATATCAAAATGTGGTACTGTCATGCTACTAAATGTATGAAATGCAAATGCAGTGCTGACACTCGGTAGACGTCGAAAACTTTCTTAGGTCGAAATTATTCGCCCTCGATTCGAAAATCGATACCCATGTAAAATTAAAATTTTGGCCTTGCATTTTTTCAAAATTATTCTTTATCACTAAGGCCCCAAAAATTATAAAATAGTCCCTAACTTTTCATAATTTATAAATTAGCCCCCAAGTATTTAAGATTTATTATTAAATCCCTCAATTTCCTAAAATTGCATTTTTAACTTAAATTCCCTAAAATCGCCACTTTCGCCTAAACTCTCCCGAAATTACAATTCAATTATTTGCCAAATATCACCTTTAGTCTTCACTTTTCAACCAATCACATCTCTTCTTTCATTCTTAAATTTCCAGAATTGAGTTTCAACATTCCAGAATTATTTCAGCATCAACCAACCCGTGATCTTCATCATTTTAACCAATCAAAAACATCATCCTTCTTCCTTATTCATCCACAACCCAAAAATCATTCAACAAGTCCAATTTTTTTTTTCACTCATTCAACAAACTCCAAACATCCAAACCGGTCCAACACAAAACCATTCAAAACCAACCAAAATCATACCAACCGAGGCCATGGTAACAAGCTATGAATATCCAACAATTCAACTGATGCAAAACAATTAATGGAAGTAAGGAAACAAGTCTTGAAGTTGACGTTTACCTCAAGGTTGAAGAAGAAGATGCACGACAATGAAGAGAGAGAGACTGAAGTGAGAGAGAGAGAGAGAGATGGAGTGAATGGCAAAAATTGAGTATAGTTGACTTAAAAAGGACAGAAAAAGGATGTCGTAATGGGCACAGTATGGTTGTTCTGACAGAGGAAGGAAAAAAATGACGAAAATTTTTGCCCAGTGACACCGAACGACAGTCCTGAGATGCGGACGATAGGTTTGATCACGTCAAGGACACACAACTTGACACTGAATGACACACACGTGACGCGGACGACAGAAGCAAGTTTTCCAGACGGCATGTAGCTTGGCTAACCGACACAGACGCAAGGCCGTCCCTCTTCCTATCATTCCAAATTTTCTTTCAATTTTTGATCAAATCCTATCTAATTAATCAACTCTAATCACTTCCAAAAACTCATTAATCACCCAATTAATATCTTAAACACAAAATTTACCCTTCAATCACCAAAAAATAAAATTTCAATTTATCCCAAATTTAATTATTGAAATAAAATAATAATTACCAAAAAATATGGGATATTACAAAAACCTTTTAAGAAAATATTTAGCAGCCAAAACAGATAACATGTAGTCAAATTGAATCCTTAATAGATAGAATAACAGACAACACATGCAGAGTGTTATCATAATATCTTGTATTACCAGATTATACAAAATTATACATATGTCTATTTTATTATCTTAACTAGAATTATACATATATGACGATCACTGATCATACACCCATATTGTATTAATATTGCACTGGCAAAATCAAATCTTAAAGAATCAGCAACATCAAGAGTCCCAATAGTACCCGACTCAGGAGGACATAACAACTGACAGCCTTAGGGGCCCCAAACAGTACCCAGCACCCTAAGGGTCTCGAAGCTATAACAGAGAGATAGAACTAATCCGAGGGTATATCCGCGACCATTGACGTCCCCGAGCTCTAGCAAGATATACTCCACTAGTCTAGAGTACAATATACTACACGGGGGATGTGGAATAACACAGACTCAAATAATTTATTATATTCCTTATAACATAATAGCATATGGTGGCCCCTAAGGCATATAATAACAGACAATGGCCCGTATGGGTAGTGTAACAGACAATAGTACTAGACAGAGAAAAGTGTGGGCATTCGCACCCAGAATCAGACAGTCTTGTGTGTTTGCGCGATACACACGGGTCACCATTTTGCCTTGGGACTCAGGCTATAACAAATCATTGGTATGTCAAATGCTACGTTACCTCGTAGCTAGGTTTTCAGAGTTAGAGTCAGAGTAGCATATATATATATATGTGTGTGTGTGTGTGTTAACAAATCTAATAATGCATATTATGAATTGTATTATCTTAATCAGAATATTCACTATCAAATATAATATAGAATACTTATCATACAAAATGCAAATCAGACGGCATTCATGTTATCATAATAGTATTGCAGACATTATTGATAATAATAATGATAGTAATAAAAAATAAGGTAAAATAAAAAATAAAAAATATTAAATAATATTAACATAGTTGCATAATTACTTAAATAGCTAAGTTAATACGTTCAAAGTCAGACATATAGAGCATACTATTATTTTCAGAAAGTATATATATATTAATATATAACAAAAACATAGTCCAAGTGTTTTGTTATTAAACACGTAATTCAGATTATTCTTTAGCTAGATCATTATTAAGTCAAATTTCAGATTAAGTCAAACACATCAAAAACATATATTTTTTGGAGACATAATCTATGTCTCTAAAACTGTTATCCACTTACCTGGACGTCGAGCTAGAGAAGCCGATCATGGGCTACCAGACAATGGTCGGTCACTGAGGGAGTCAGACAAAGCTGGAAATATACACATAGCAGAATCAGACAAAATAGAATATGACAATGATGCTAGCGTTGGATGTGGTAGTGTTACTATGGCTTAATTGATATGCATGCAATGCAGAAATGCAAACCCAACCCTCGACAGTGTCGTAACCATATTGCGATCTAAAATTTAATACCCTCGTCAAAGATTATACCTCGATGTAAGATTAGAGTATAGTTCCTCAAATTCTCAGAAATAGCAAATTAGTCACCAAGTTATTAGTAATTACAAATTTTGCCTCATATTTAAAAATATTACAAATTTAGCTTCCTACATAAAACTTATTCCAAAAATAATCCAAATCTCGTTCTGACTCAAAGCCGACATTCCAAATTGTTCAAATCACTGCCAAACATATCTTAAAACGCAAATCTACAATTAATTGCATCTAAACAACTCATAAACATCAAGAATTCCAATTTCCATACGCTCAATCCAAACCAAATCACCATAATTTCTTCAACATTTAATTCTAAACCAAAACCCAATCCTTTCTAAGTTTATTCCACCAAAATCAATGAAAAACAAACTTAAGTCCATAAAAAAATCCACCCCATTCCACACTCAAAATTCAGACATAAATGAAACCTAACACAAAACACCACAATTAATCTAATCCAAGCAAAACTGAAGCTCAAATCATGAATTACCAATCTTAATCTAACATAATCCATGATCAAATCCGTTCAAAGAACTCAAAATCACCCACATTCCTCACAAATTTGGCCAAAACCCTAACCCATTTCAAAGCAACATCAATCTTCACTTCCAACACAAGCCCATGTCAATACTAAGTTCATTATATCATATATTAATAGATATCAACTCAAATCCACTAAAAAATCCTTTCAAAACAGAGATTGAAACTCAGAACTGTCACCCACAACACCCACTCAACATAAATACATAAACAATAAAATCCAAGCCAAATCCTTGCATTTTCAACTTCATTTAAGTAGAATCAAACATAATCTAGCCATCTGTACCTCTCATTAACTTAGAATCAAGTTAAATCTGAAACCCTAACTCAAAATGTCATCTTACCAAAAATGGGAATCCAAGAGATTAAATAATGAAATGGAAGAAAGAGATAAGAGAGACCTTTGCTAAGACTTGCTATTCATTTTCTTTCTCAATTCTACCTTTCTAACCCATTTGAGCTATTTACTTGCTATCACATTTCTGGGTTTATATGAGCTTTAATCTATTATATTCTTCGGTTAATTTTGTACCAAGAAAGGTTGTTTTCTTGGGTTAGATAGGTTTTCTTGTTGTGCCTTAGGAAAACAAGAGTGATTGCTAATAAGCCTTAGAAAACTAATGGGCAACAATTTTCTAGTTAAGCCCACAAAAAGTAGAAGTTTGGTTTGGTTGTTTGTTTTTTCTTAAAACAATGTGTAACTGTTTGCTTGTTGACCCCACAAAAACAAGTGTTGTAAATGGTTTTCCTCCACCTGAAAGTGATGCGTTAGTGGATTGAAATTCTTGAGAGGACTCTCAAAGAGTGGACGTAGGTCAAAGAGGACTAAACCACTATAAACGAGATTTATTTTCTCTCTACCTTACTCTCTTTAGTTTGCTTTACATTTGCATTACTTTGGTTGTGAATTGGTGTTTTATTGCTTTTGCATTTAACTTTGATTTTGTTTATAAAAGACTTTGTTATTTGATTTAATTTGCAAAATTTTTCAATAATTTTTTTTTAAAAATCTCTCAAACTCCAATTCGTCCTCTCTTGGAGTGTCATTCCACACTTGGGACCATATTGGAATTCGTGGCTACTTAATGACATTCATAAGCATTCTACGCAGCAAAAATAACAAAAAATTTTAATCATTGAATTCCTCCAAGGACCCATGCACATCAACATATATGATTAGGGTTAGAAGATCTACCTTAGATCCAATGCTCGAAAGTTTGCCCGCGTGAGATGTTGGTGTAGCTTTTAGTATTAAAACCCGAACCACCCTTTGTTTCTCACTTTGCCTTTGCATGAACGTGTCTAGAGGTATCCACACAAATGAACCTTTCTTGGATTTGGTGGAGTGTACTAGCACCCTTTTAGAATCTCTATTCTAAAGCTCACAAAATAATTTTCTCTTTAAATGTGACACTCTTAATTTCAGCTTTGCCTTGGAATGAATGGAATGGCAAGGAGTGCATCCTATTTATAGGCATATGAGGAGACCTAAATAGGTGCACAATAGGGCCAAAATTTCCCTCTCCTTTCCCTCAAAAGATTCGGCATCTTCCTAATCTAGAAGAAGTGTGCCGAATTTCCAATCCTAGTCTCACTAGGTTTGCCTTTCTTGTCCCACAAGAATTAAACACTTCCTAATTAAATTTGTCAAATACAAATTAGGGTTTTCCTTATCACACAAGAATAAAAACTCCTAATTAGTCTTTGACTCCTAATTAGTTTGTGGATGTGCCAAAATTCTCCTTGTCTTACAAGGATAAAGACTCCTAAAAAATAGGAAGATGTGATCAAAAATTTCTCCCTCCTATTTAGGTTTAATGTGCCGAATTTTTCATGCTCCTAAATAGGTTGGGTATGTCGAAATTCGCATGGGTTCTTATTAATGTTATTGGGATTTTAATTATATGATACATTATCACAAGAATAAACCACTCATGGGCCAAATTATGTCACACATAGTTAAATAATTAGTTATTCATATTAAAAAGTCAATTACATTAATGGATCATCTATTAAATCTTATTTAACACATAAATCATAAAACCCTGAATTATTATCGATTAATCAAATTAATTATCTTAATAATTCAATCATCACAAAAGAGAGAACATTTGTAACCAATCCAATTCGTTCTTGTGTGTAACCTAATAGGCCCACTCAAATTTGGCAATGGACATTGTGCCAAAACTTTGAGCCCAAAATCCATAAGCGGTATCTAGTAATACATTATGGCAACCCAAAATCGAGTGGATGTCGGTGATCCGAGTTAACCTTTCACAGTCTGATATTTAGTCCTTTTGGCTCACGATATCTCATCTAAGCGTAAGGCATGGTCACATGTCAACCTTATATTGCTTAGCATGTTTCTTGATCTTAAGTAGATTGATATAACAAATGACATTGATAAACCCCTTTATCAATTCATTCGAATATGCATACATTCCATCAATCTCACTCATCAAGTGGCCAAGAGATATCACTCTTCGTAAAAGGAACAAATCCATCACTC
>CAODLS011168592.1:0-13456 GCA_948243855.1 Flueggea neowawraea
TACCCATCCAATCTCTCATCCTCTCCAGCAAGGAAGCCTGCCTCATATGGTTTTGATTCATCAGCTGCAGTTGCAGCTGCTGTGATGAACTCAAGGTCCTCTGCCTTCGCAAAGCGTAGCCAGAGTTTCATTGATCGCGGGGCAGGGACTAACCGTCTTGGTCTTACTGCTGCCGCAAATTCTGTATCCATGATGTCTTCTAATCTTTCAGAATGGAGCTCCCCTGATGGAAAACTGGATTGGGGAGTACAAGGGGATGAGCTTAACAAGCTCAGGAAGTCTCAGACGTTTGGTTTCCGGAGCAACAAGCAGCCTGCGACAGCCCCAGCAAACCTGGCACCGGCAAATATTGATGAGCCTGATGTCTCTTGGGTTAATTCCTTGGTTAAAGACGTTCCTCCTGCTGGAAATTGGTTCGGTGCAGAGAAACAATATAATCTTGGCAGAGGAGTTCACGAGATGGAGCAGTTGTACATAGAACAGGAGCAGATGGTGGCATAAGAAATCTGACAAAATGATTCTCAATGCAGCAGTAATCTTTGATTGATAATTGTATGTAAGTTTAGAGCAAGAGGAAGTTAATACAGAAGCATAGTGTGGACCAACCAAGAAGAGAACCATAATTTGAGCAGTAATCTTTCATCATCCCTTTTAGGCCTAGCATAAGTTAGGAGCAAGATCAATGAGAAATTTTTTTCATTATTTTATATTTTTTATTATTTATTTCCCCACATGTTGTGGTGGAATATTGTAATTTGCATTAACATTGAGATTGCAGTGTGGAGAGACTATTATTTTCTCTGATAAAGAAATTTATGTAATCTCAGCAAGAAAATGAATTGACTTATTGTAGTACCGTAGCTTTACGTTGTGTTTCATTATGTGGCTCACCGTGGTGTTCTGTATTCTTGGCAATAATATTTTATGTTTGCTTCGTCCGTGAGTACTTTGTTGAAGATCAAATGTGGTCGCACCTGTTTCGACATCGCCTTTCTTTCTTGGTACCTCAGACTAATTGAAAAAACGAAAAATATCGACAAACCATAGTTGTGGATGTGCCAAAGCCACCCACGTGATTAATTCCTGGCCATATTTTCTAAAGGTCCTTTATATACTTTTATGTTATAATTGAACCGACCACGTCGCCGTGATTCCTTTCAATTATATTAAGAATATAGGCTATTAAATAAGGGTTTTCTTTTCCTCATGTATGAGTTCAAGGGTTAAGGAATTTGCTTTGTTTGAAAGGTTTAGGGTTCGATTTTTGTTGTGAGCATGTGACGTGGTGACATATTTATGTCCTGTTGTTGAGGTGTAACCAGTGATGGATTTAGGGTTATTATCACCGAAGTTATTCGTGAATGATGTCATGAGCTTAACAGAGATTTTAATGACGGACGAATAAATGAAAATTAAATTAAGAATTTAATTATTTTTTTTAAACTGCAAAGACCTAAAAATTATTAAAATGATATTATATATAAAGGGTCTGTCGGCACCAAAGAGTAGTCACAGGTATACTTGTTGTCTGTTTGGGAACCGCCGGTTCCGGTTTAGGAACCGTTGATTTCGGTTTCTAAAATGAAATAACTGGAACCAAATCGTGGTTCTCACGGTTTGATCCGATTTTGGTTCGATTAGGTTTCGGTTTTGATTTTGACTAATTTTAACTAGTTTTGACCGATTCAACCGCCGGTTCCTGTTCAATTCATTTTTTTTAAATTTTATTTTTAATTCGTTATTTTATCCCGTTACTTTTTTTTTTTCGATTTGTAAATTTTGTTATATTCAATAATTAATTATAGTATCAATAATACATTGTATTCCAAAGATTTTTTTAATTATTTTCAAATAAATTAATTATTCTACTAGTAATTACATCACATAATTTTAAACAAAATTAAAAAAAATTAATAAATTTTATTAAATATAATAAAATAACTAAATAACTAAATTAAACTATAGTAAAAAAGTAGAAAGAATTTAAAAAATGTAATTATAAAAAATAACTTTGAGAAATATAAAAAACGTAATTACAATAATAAAATATATAAATAATTAATAAGAGCAATTTAGAATAAAATAAATTTTTGAGAGAGAAGAAATAGTGTGAAATTGGTAGGAATATGGTAGAGGTATTTATAGAGTTGAAAAAAAAGGAAATGGAGTTTCGAACCGTCGGTTCGACTATTTCTAGGGGAATGAGACCAAAACCTAAATAGCAACCCTCTGGTTTTAGTCGGCCAATTCCAATTCGATTCTAATTTTAACCAATTTTAATTGATCTGATTTGCCTGTTTCAATTCAAATTTTCTGGGCTCATGAGACTCTGTGACCACTCTTTGGTTCGTCACTGGGGTCAACATGTTTTGGGTTTTAACTTATGGAAGACAAGAATATGCTCTTCAGATGTTAGGAAATAATATTATTTATCATTTAGCCGAAACACTTTTGAGTCTAATTTTTTTCCCTCTCTCTTGGTTTTTGATAAGTAAGATTTTTTAGCTCTTTGTATAAGCATCTTTTCTTAATTTATAAATACTATTTTATATTCTAGAAGAATAATATTTAAGAGTACAAGAATAAAAACAACTTACTTCTACAGATATTTATTGATCTTCCTTCCCTGAGTTTGTAGATTATTTGTAATAATTTTTTATATCATATATTGCACTGCCTTTTTATTCTTTTTGCTATTACATTATTTATTCATGATAAGATTTATCTTTTCTTCTCAGGGGTGGTGGCCAGCCACTTGAAGCCAAAATTCCTGTACTTTCATCTTTCTTTTTAGCTATGGAAATTCGCAACATGTCCCCCCTGTTTGTTCCATCAATCATTGATAACATCTGAATCAGGCCAGTGAAAAAGCAGCTTCACTCAATTTTCTTGGCTCCATTGAGCTTAGGATATGTTTGGTAATAGACAACATCCCCTGTATCAGTCACATAGTGATCTTTATTCATGCTTCTAATAAGACTTCCTATCAAATGAAATGGAAGAGGTCCAGATTTCTTGGGTTCCCGGTAATATTTCCAAGAACTAGCTTAGCTGCTGCTGTCTGTGAGTTGAAATGCAGCAACACATATCTTAGAACCAGACCACAAATGGAAAAAAACCATTTAAGAAACAATTGGGGAGTAAGTGAAACTCACTGCTTCCACTAAATGGTAATGTGGAATTTTAGGGAAGAGGTGGTGAATGACGTGAGTCTCAATATCATGGTGGATGTTGTTGATCCATCCATAGTCACGATCAACTGTTGAGAGGCCTCCTCTCAGATAACTCCTTTCCTAGTCACATCCAAGAACAAATAACAGATTGGTATATCTCGAGTTAGCGGAGGCATATTTATATGGACAGATCAATAATTACAACAAAAGTGACATTTGACAATTTGGCAAGTGAAATTTCAACAAAACAGTGGAGTTAGATAGATCCGTTAGTAAGTACTCCAACCTAAAATCATGTGGTCTTAATTCCAGAAATAAAAGTGGTGAGATTTGTTTTTTTTCAAGGATTTTCAAGGATATGCAGATAGAACTCCAATCTGTGAGGGGCCAATAATCTATAAAAAATTTCAACAAAGCAGTGGAGATTTATATTCCTACCTTTCCACGATACCAAGGAAGTTGGTGATCATCATCATGGTGATGCAAGCAAGTCACGGAGTCCACCCACATCACAAAA
The DNA here is from genome assembly GCA_948243855.1 of Flueggea neowawraea. Classification (NCBI taxonomy): domain Eukaryota; kingdom Viridiplantae; phylum Streptophyta; class Magnoliopsida; order Malpighiales; family Phyllanthaceae; genus Flueggea; species Flueggea neowawraea. Next base: position 3,691 of record CAODLS011168592.1, read on the forward strand.
ACCTGAATTGCATTGCAAAGTCAAGATTGTTTCTACATAAAATTTAAGCCTGAAAGGTTTGTAGAATCAAAAAATCAAACTTACCCAGTAGGGAATGCCATAGAGTTTAAGCATTTGGAGAGGACCAATTGAAAATGATAAATAAACAAGCAATGTTGCCATTGCAGTCAAACAGGCAGCTGATGTGAGCAAATCTCTATTCTCAAGTGGAGTAAACACATCACCATCAGTCTGAAAGTGAGATCCTTTCTGTCCTGACCTTATACTCCACTGTTAGGCATGTAAAACCCAAAAACATATATGACTTAAAGCTCTAATTAAGTTCTGAAATCACAGATAGCTTGTCACTAGGATAAAATGCAGAAGGCTTACCAAATAGAAGGGGAAAACAAGTGTTGGGAAAGGCAAACTGAACCTGAATAGTCTTGTAACATTATCGATACCCTTGTAAACTCTTTCAGTCATCTGCAATGAAAAACTATGCATGGTAGTGGTAAAATAGATATATGAAGTAAAAGAGTGGTTTCTTGTGACAAAAACTCACTGGATGCCATGACTGATCCTCATTCTCTGCATGTCCTTGGTCTTCGTGGTGGACTCTATGACTGATTCTCCTGCAATAAATCACAAAGTTCCAGAGATTCATTGGGTAAATCATGAAAGAGTACTGGATAAGCTTGAAAATTTTTGGAAAAATTTAGGAACTAACCATCCATGGTAAGGAACCATAATTGAAGAATGAAGGATATGACCCATGACACTATTTAGCTTCGGATTATCAGAAAAGTTCCCATGATCACTGCACCGTTATATCCACATACAGTTCAAGTTATTAACAAATTAAAACTCAAAATGGTACAAAGAAAACATAATTCATTTCTGCCAGAGTAGAAAAAGAAAACATAATTCATTTCTGCCAGAGTAGAAAATGATTGATTCAACTAAAGAAAATGCTTGCCAAAATTCTGCTAATGAAAGTGAAGAAATGGGTTACCAATCGTGGCCAAGAACGAAAAGAGCCCAGAACATTGTGCCCTCACAAAACCAATATAAAGGACAAACAATCCAACTGTCGAGGTAAGAAGGCACAGCAGCCAATCCAAAATCGCAACCACATCTCTTACAACATAGCTCATAGATTTCCATGGATCTTTAACCCAGCAATGCTTTGGAATAGCTGCTTTTATATCAGCCAATTTAAATGGTGGTGGTGCACCAGGGTCAAATAATTCACCTCTTGCATCAGCTTTACTAACTTCCTCATCTGCGGTTTTGAAACTTACTGAACTAGTAACAACATTAAGTGTCCAGTTTCTTTGTTTAGGCACAATGGGAATTTCCAAAGAAGAACCAAGATTTCGACTTCCAGGGACTTGCACTGATGCAAGCTTGAAAAGATTATTTCTTGGGGTCAAAGTAGTTCTGGTTTGAATGTTGATTCCTGGCGGAGGTCTAATGCCACATCCTGATTAAGCAAAGCTAGCCATTGACGACCCAGATTCCGAAACTACAGGAATTGATCAATTCTTGCTCACTTAGTGCATTAAGATGTAATCTTTGTGCTTCTTGTTGCTTGTGCTTTATCACTCTCCCTTATATAATTGTGGCCATCTCTCTTCCTTCTCTGTTTCTGCCTTAAAGTGCAAAAGGTAGGCCTTCGATTTAAAAAAAGAGGCAGCTGAGATGGTGAACGTGGATATTTTAGACAGGCTGCAGTGGATTTTGCGATTCCACATTTGGACTGAGATAAATCTAGACAATTTTTTTCATCCAACTTTATGCAACCTCCTATCAAAATTTGATATATGGAAATGAAACTTAATCTTGTTAAATATATTAATACGATAATGATATATGTAAAATTTCAATTAAAAATTCTTAGAAAATGCATAAAAAAGGTGTCTAGTATTTTTTAAAAAATTGATAGCTTTGTCCAGTCCAGACATTTAGGAAAAAAAAACCTGGAGCTTTTGTCACATCAATGATTCAATGGTGTAGCCACTGGCCACATGTTGTTCAGACTTCAGACGTGTTAAAAAAGTCTGATCAATTCCTGATAATGTGAAAAATCTGATCAACTCCTGAATCCGATACAAGTACTTTTACTATAATTTGAGTCAAAAGATCTGATCTCACCAATAATGGTATCATTGTTCACATATTTCCTAACTAATCTTAGAATCGGCACTTCAAAAAAAAAACTATTCTTAGACTCGGGGTGTATGTATCCAGCATGTTAAAAAATCTGATCTCACCAATAATGGTATCATTATTTAGATAATTTTTAACTAATCCTAGAATCGGTTGTTTGTATCCAGCCTGTGACATGAATGGTTTAGCTCAAAAAAACATGGGCCTAATAATACTTTTAATACAAAATTTTGCATTTTCTATTACTTCAATAAACTAAACCAAAATTTTGCATTTTCTTAACTAAAGAAACTTACATTTTCTATCACGCGACACGTATTTGGTCATGCACATCCCACAGAAAGTACACGTGAAAAAGTATGCTTACGTGCCAAAACCTAACGAGGAACACCATATATCGTCTTTGTGATACGCATTACTGAATTCAGCGTCAAATTATCGTCTTTTATGATCTTCATAGTTGAAAGGGATCGAATTGAGGCAATTTGATGAAATGTTTGGCCTGCCTACTCAGTTTATGTTGTTTTGAAGAAGAAAGTCACTCTTTTCGATTTGATGTGAAGCTTGAAAATACTGTTTTTTCCTTGAAGTAAAACTACTTGTGGGTTGAGAATTAATTCTTGGTAGAGGCCTAAAGCCACATCCTGATAAAACAAAGCTAGCCATTGAAGACCCAGATTCTGAAACTTCAGGAATTGGTCGATTAGTTCATAAATATGTAAACTTTGCGCTTCTTTTTGCTTGTGATTTATTACTCTACCTTATATATGATTGTAGCCATCTCTCTTCCTTCTCTGTCTCTGCCATACAGTCCAAAAGGTTGGCCTTCGAAGAAAAAGCGAGGCAACAGAGATGGTGAATTTGGATGGTTTAGATTGGCTTGAATGGATTCTGCATGTGATTCCATATTTGAATTGCTGTCTTTGTCCAGACATGGTCGTCAAAAATGAGAACTTCACGTCAATGGCTTACCTAACAGACATGTTACATCACTGATAAAAAATGAGAACATCACGTCGATGCCCTACCTAACAGACATGTTACATCACTGATCATTGATGCATGCATGTACATTGCTGATTCATAATTCATTCATCTTGTAGAAAATCTGATCTCACCAAACTGGTTTCGTTCTTTAGATATTTCCCAAAATGGCTCTTCCTTTGGATATTTTCCTCAGCAAGGAATTATTATAAAGGAATCCAAAAGAAAAGAACGAAAAATAATTTGAATTTCCTTTGTGAAATGGGTAATTCCCTTCAAATGACACAAAGGATAAAATAATTTTATCACATAGCAATAGTTTAAATGGACCGATTTTGACCAAAAGAAGATGGGCCATTCATGCAGCCCAAGTTTGTAATTTACAGATTCTCTTTACTGATTTTTGATATTTTGGTAAAATTTTTAAATTATGTACGCATGCTTTTATAAATTACATACTTACGGATTTATTTAAAATTTATTTAGAATTTTTTTATTTTTCAGATTTGTTTATATGTTGTTTAAACTTGTTTAGAATTTATTTATAATCTAATTATTTTTCAGACTTATTTAAAACTTGTTTATATATTGTTTCTTGTTTTAAAACTTGAATGTTGTTTATATGTTGAAAACAACATATAAACAATATATAAATAACAAAGCAACAACATATAAATTATAAATTTGTTTATATATTATTTTTAACATATAAACAACATAAAACAAGATATCAATAATATATAAATAATATTTAATAAATATATAAATAAGAAACAATATATAACAAGACGCCTTAAATTTTAAAATATAGAAAAAAATCAACCACAAATGAACAATATACTAACAACATATAAACAAAACTATGTGATTTTGAAAATACATATCCGTGAATTTGAAAAGCATACATTGTTCGTACAGAATAAATATTGCAAACTTTTCTAGGAGTATCGTGTAATTACAAAAAAAATTGTAGAGGTGAACCAAGGGGGGTTCTTGTGGAGAGAAGAGGAAAGAGATGAGATCAAGGGTAATTGGGACTTTTCCATCAGGGCTGTCAAATATCACTAATAGCGTTAGGCCTTGTTAGGTTTACTATGGAGGTTTGCAGTAGCTATTGTTGTTATTAGAACAATTGTTAAAATAATTGATGTTTGGGGGCCATTGTAATCCCAATATGACAATCTAAGAATGGGTGAATTAGATTTAAATTAAAAATTTGAAAACCTTTTTAAAACCTTTTGCACAATCTATTAAAAAAGGAAAACAGAAATTAAATTCATTACACAACCACAATAAATAAATTTAATAACAGTAAAGAGATGAAGGGATAAAAAATAGAAGTTTTTGGTTTATAGTGGTTCGGTCCTCTTTGACCTACGTCCACTCCTCTAGCTCACTAGAGAATTTGAATCCACTAAATCTTCCTCACTTGCTGGTGGAGATAATCTGTTACACGTCCTTATTTTGTAGGTTCACAAGAAACCTTCCACACACTTGTTTTCTAGACAAAACAAGAAAACTAACACTAGTTTTCCTATACTCACTAGCAACCACTCTTGGTTTTAAGGCTTCAACAAATAAACCTATACTACCTTCAAGCTTTAACACCAAAAGCTTGATTACAAGTGGATTCTCAAATATATAAACACTATCTCACATCAACCCAGTAACTAAAATGCAAATCAAAGCTCGGTTGGTATAAGAAAAATGAGAAACTAAAAGAGAGAGAAAGTCAATAATCAATGTAGCAAAGCTTGGGCACACTCTTGGAAAGTCTTTCTTCTTTTCTTCTCTTCAAGATAGCTCTATTTATAGGCAGGCTCTAATAAATAACCGTTGCAATCCCAAAGTAGCCGTTGTGAAAGAAAAACAAAATTCTAATCTTAATTGACATCACTAGTACTAACACGCATTATTGCCTTTAACGCACGCTCTTCAGATACACTGTCAAAGATCAAAGTGTGTTGTGGATCATCAGTGTGCCTTGTTGAAGTTGCAGTGCTTCTGATTGAAAAAAGCCTTTTATTAGCGTGCTTAGACAGTCATTAGCATGCCTTGATAAATCCTTCAACGTGCCTTGATGCATGATCTGTGTGCTTTAATGGCTTCAAAGACCACTCCTTGATTCTGACATATTCTTGTATGAAGGAATATTCAACTTTAAATTTTCGAGGAGCGTATAACGAATTTGTCAATATCTGAATTACTCCACGACTACGCACGTTGCTCTATCCACAATGTGCACTGTTGCATTGTCCTTAGAAATGATACCTTTACTCAACAACGAGCGTTCTTGGCTATAATAACGTCTCCTCAACACGATTGCTTTGTTGCTCTGATATAAGTCTGAACATTTCCTTGACAATGTGCGTTCTTCATCATCATCGCACTTTGATGAGCCAGAGTAATATATCAGTAAGCTTCAGTTATCATCTACACTTGTTATTCCCTCTTTTAGGTGTGTAATTCAAGTCTTGAATTTCAACTGCGCACGCTCTTGAATCATCTATGCACTTAAATGTGTTCCCTGAAGTAATCAAGTTTGCATATTTGCGCATTCTTCAATGATTAGAGTGCAAAGTGCCATTGCTATAAATTCCAGAAGTGCATGATAACTACTAAGCTGTGTTGTCTATCCATTAGCGTCCGTTGAATATTTTTTTGGCTTAGAACTAGTGTGAGTTGAAAACCATCAACATTTGTTAGGGTTCATTAATCGTGCTTTGTTTAACTTTTCAGTTCTTTTGTAAATCATTAAAACTTAGAAGGATTTTTTATGTTGTCCATACAATGGCTTAACAACCATTTGGTTAAAAAATGCATTGCAATTTGAAACGATTATATGGAGAATCAGAATGACAAGAATCGAAATCAAATTGATTAATGTTGTAACCGTTTGGTTTAATACATAATTGAAATCCGACTATCATAATTATCTATCGTTAACCATCATGAAGAAGATACTCAAAATAATGATAAACGGAAACCAGAGATATAGTAGTTTGAATCAAGATTTTAAGTAGATGAAAGATTAATAAGAGTCACATAAATTAATTTGGATTGATAATCTTTGTTGAAAGTAATTTGGATTGCTTGTCCATGAATGACACAGATGATTCATCTCATCAATTTTTTATGGTTTGATCAAAGAATAAACAAAAAAGAAAGAAGATTGTTAATGGTACGCATGAAGAAGATTGCAAGCAAAAAATAAAAGAACAGAAGATTGGCCATGATTAATTACCGATCAAGAAGAAGATTGGAAGGAAAAAAAATAGAAGAAATAGATTGGATTCTTACGGGGAGGTACAAGGTCGACTGAAAAGAGGATGCCAGAAAGAAAAAATAATGATTACAAATGATTATATGATTAAAAGGTAGATCTCCTTAAAATGGGATTACAGAGTTAAAGGGAAATCTGATTCCCAATAAAAATGGGAATCCTGCCCCAAAATCTATGAACCAAATACCCCCTTGATATTAAGTGTTTGGATAGATATCAAAACTGTTACTATTGGTATATGAAATTAATATTTAGGAAAATTCATGTCAATATAATTTAAAATATTTCTTAATATGAAAGTCATTCAATTATATTATAAATATAAAAATATTATTTAAATAGATATATAAAAGTAATTGTAATATCAATAAATAAATTAAAATATAAGTAACAATAATTTTCTATCAAATATAATCTAAACATATTATAAGTAACACAATAGCCACAACACAATGCAATGAAAGATTTTCGATCAAAAAAGAAAAAATAATGAAAGCAAAAAAAATAAGATTATTTATAATGTGAACATATTTATTTTAAGATCATTCTTATTGAAAACAAATGATTATTTTAACAATAAAGCAATCAGAGGTCACAAAAAATTAAATCTAATCTCAACAACTGCTAAATTTTTCCTTTGATAAATAACAATTGCTATAGTTTATCTATTCACACATACCAAAAGCAAAAAGAAACCAAAAAGAAAATCGACAGTAAAAGAGAAAGAAGAAAAAAAGTTGAAAAGCTTACCTCTCAAAGATCAAGACAGCTGGGCTCGGTTGGCAACCACAACGTAGAACATATTTTGTAAAGTATATAATATATTTTGTATAATTAATTTTATAAAAATAAATATTATATTTTAATTTATTATTATTTATTTATTACTGATTATTACAAAACCTGCTAAATATGTTATATGCTCTAACCTTCCAAATAAGCCTAGTGAGTTCCTTCGGTGTTGATAAAAAATTGCAGCTGTTGTGTAATGAAACTTTTCATGGGCTTAGTAAAGTAAAGAAGTGGAGTATTTGATGAGGATAGGCATAGAATTAGAACTTAATTTTCTGGCCTAAATGTAAGGACCCAATAGGATGGCTTCAGGAAGTGGGGGACTGCATAGGAGCTTAATTGATGACTCAGGGGCTTCTCAGTAATTCCCTCAGCAAAACAAAATTCGCAAGTTTTAACCGTTTGGATTACCAGTCCATTCGTGTTGGTACGAAGCGTTAAACGGCCGCCACTTCCGCCAAAAACCTCTGCGCCTTCACACAATTCTTTGATTTCATCACAACTATTCAGCATCTTTCAGCGACCACATTATGCTCTCAGGTCTGTGTTACATCTGATTTTATATTCTCAGCTTGATTGAACATAATCTGTTCGCTGAATTGTCTCAAACGGATTCTGTGCTTTATAAGTTAAATCTCTCTTTTTGGGTAATTTTTATGGTGTACATTATTGAATTTGGCATCAAATTATTGCCTTTTTATGTTCTTCATAGTTGAGAGAGATCGAATGAGGCGATGTAGTGAAATGTTTGATCTGCCTACACTCAGTTTATGTTGTTGAGAAGAGCTGCAAAAGAAAGTTATACCCTTTTGCATTAATTATGTGAAAAAAATACGATAAAGAATGTCGTCTTGCATTTGAAGAAGTGGGATTGTGGGTTCTGTGTATTTATTCGTTTTCTATAGCTTTCAACACTATGTTACGTAAAGGAAATTGGAGGCTGTTAAATTTTCTTAATGGGGTTCATTTGTTTCTTTCAGGTTTGACTGCCAGTCGCTGGAATTCCAGTTCTCTTATCTTGCAGAGGCAGGAGGTTCCTGGTATTATCCGTGCATCTATTGTATTACTGTATCTTCTAATTTGTGTCTTTTGTATACTTCTTTGAAGATTGAGAAATGTTGTTTGTCAGCAGCTCTAAATGGGAAGAAACTGCCGTTTGTGAGGGTTTGGTCTGGTTCAAAGAATAAAATTACTTGTTTATATACACCTTCCGATGAAGTCCACTTTGCAAGCAATGAACATGGAAAGAATTTGCCTTTGGTCAAAATGTGTGGGATTACATCAAAGATGCTGCAATGGCGGCAGAAGCTGGAGCTAATTTTATTGGAATGATTCTTTGGCCCAATTCAAAGCGTTCTGTTTCTGTTTCAATAGCTAAGGAAATTTCTAAAGTTGCAAGGATGTATGGGGCCGAACCTGTTGGGGTATTTGTTGATGATGATGCAGACACAATATTGAGAGCTGCAGATGTGTCAGATCTTGAATTTGTGCAGGTATATCATGCAGTTTCTTTCTTTCAATAATTAGTTTGCAGCAAATTTATTTATTTGATGTTTATATATTGTCTTTTATGCAGCTTCATGGCAATGGTTCACGGGCAGCTTTTCCTGATTTAGTTCAAGAGAACCGCATCATATATGTTCTTCATGCAAATCAGGATGGATCTCTTATAAATCAAATCTCCGACAGGGAATGTTCGTTGGTTGATTGGACTCTCGTAGATAGTGCTGTGGGTGGCAGGCAAGATATATCTTCCTTTTCTAGTTCATTTCTTAGTCTTAACTCTGCATGCATATCTGTTCAAAATATCAGATAAGACATCATATACACTACTTTGGAACTTAATGATTGTAAGCTTGTTATTGTTCCTAATCTCTAAGTTTAAAGAAAAGGCACCTACCTTCTGAACTGAATAAAGAGTTTCTTCAGTTATGTGTCAACCTTGGCAATCCACAAGTTCACGGATTTTATAACTTCATCTGCATGTATCATACGGTTCATTTATACAGCAAAAAAATTAACAATGTTTTCTCAAGTCCAATAAATATATTACCAAACTGGTAGATGATTTGTTCTTACCTGCATGGGTCCTTTACCATTGTGTTATTTAGGTCAAATTTTCTGCTAGCAACAGGTTCCTTTATTTTTTCAAAGAAGTTTCTTTCCAGCTTATGTTAGACCTCCAGCTTGTCATTTTTATTTGTATCTTTACTTTCTGCTGGAATGAGTAGCTTTGAGTAAAATGATTAGTCCACTGAAGAAATTCTTTGTTGCATCTTGACTATTATATTTGCCTATAATATGCATTGCATTCCACTTCTGAATTTTCATTTTCTTTGGGATTATTAGCTTTTACATGAACTACTCTTTCCTTAAAATTTATAATGCATCCTTATTGCAGTGGCAGAGGTTTCAATTGGTCTCAATTTAAGTTACCACCTGTTAAGAGCAAGCATGGGTGGCTTTTGGCTGGAGGAATCAAACCTGAAAACGTTGCCACAGCTTTATCAACTCTCAAGCCTCATGGCGTAGATGTTAGCAGTGGCATTTGTGGTT
>CAODLS011168827.1:0-12026 GCA_948243855.1 Flueggea neowawraea
GTAGACATATTGATTTCTATAACAAAAATACTTGAAGTAGAAGTCTCATTTCCCTTCTTCTTTAGCTCTTCCAAGTAGAGTCTGCAATTCCTCTTCCAATGTCCATCTTTATGGCAGTGAAAGCAAACTCCCTCTTTAGCCTTGGTTATCTTTGGCTTAGGCTTTGAGAAATTCGGCTTGGATTTCCTATTGCCCTTGCCAACAACCTTTAGCTTAGCATTGCCTTAGTGCTTGTATTTCCCCTTTTGTACCATAATCATGTCTTTGGTCTTAAGAATGCTCTTTTTTGCATTCTTCAACATACCAAGTAATTTGGTGATGGACTTATCCATATTATGCATATTGTAGTTCATGACGAACTGGTCATAACTACTAGGGAGTGACCCTAAGATCATATCTATGGCCAACTCCTTTGATAGAGGAGTGTCAAGTCTCTCAAGTTGATCAAGGTAACCTTTCATCTTGAGAATATGTGCACTCACCAAAGTGCCAAGACTCATCTTGCACCCATTCAATGCCTTCATTGTCAAGAACCTTTCATGACGAGCTTGCCATTGGAACATTTCCTTGAGATGCCTCATCATATCAAATGCCTCCACAGCTTCAAATTGTTTTTGCAAATCTGCAACCATTGTAGCAAGCATAAGACATGTGACGTCCACTGAGTCACTTAAATGCTTCTCATAAGCATCCTTTTGTGCTCTAGGGGCATTAGATGCGGGTACTTGGGGAAACGTTGTATCTAAGACATAACTCTTCCTTTCTCGCTTATGAATAATTTTTAAGTTTCGAGACCAATCAAGGAAGTTAGTCACATTCAATTTATCGTTCTCAAGGATTGATCGCAAAGTAAATGTTGATGTGTTGTTGTTTGTTGCCATTATGTGTACATACAAAATATGCAAAAATTAATAAGAGATCTTTTGAATACTCCCACTAAAATTGACATCCCTAAAGTTAATTCAAGTTTTAAACATATTGGGTACAAGATTGTTATTTCACTCTAAGTTAAGTGAGCTGAGGTTGTCTTTAACCTTAGCTATTTAGGTAGAAATCTCCTTTTTCAATTATATCATATATAACTCTTGTATTTCTAAGGATTTTGACATCTCATGTCCCGACATTAAATCCCTTTATATGCCCTAGGCCCAAAACCATTTGATAGCAATTTTAAGTCTAACAATAACTAAAATGTGGATACCACCATTATCCACCCTTGCCTAACCAAGGTAATCGAATGCACCTTGCTGAGGCAGAACCTACACATCGACGAACAAGGCTTTGACAATCATTGATTATGGAAGGCATTTTTTCGACTTACTATTTGTAGGGATTTAGGTTTTTTGGTTTGTGTGGGATACAAAACAATTCATACAATCATGACATATATGCATCACATGTATATATAGCATAATTTAAACGTGACATGGCAAAACCCAAATCTAAATTGATGTCACAAGCCAATGTGAGAATCAAGGTAAACCCAAATCTAGGGTGGTCTTCAATCTCCATTGCTACGAATGACCTCCATCTTTTTTTACATACAATGTATATATATAATATCTACTAAAATAAGAATAGGCACACTCACAAAAAACGACATGCAGACCGTATTTGAAATAGACACATTCGCCAAAAATATTACAAGCCATAATAAAAAGCCAATCGCATAGGTTCTATTGGGCTATGTCATGAACCTTGCATATTGAATCACCATTCAAACATAATCAATTTACAAACATCATGGAATTAGTCAAATAATTACATTGACTAAACGTTGGATGTGTAAAGCGATTTTGCAAGTCAGTTGCTAGGGGGTTTTAAATTCGCATTGCTCATGAAACGAGTTGTTAATTTTTAAAAACCTAATTTGTATTAATCTCATTAATGATTGGATCTCATAATCAAATTATAATCAAATTCATTGTTTGTAATCTTATTACAAAATCGAATATACAAAACCCTAAACGGCTTTCTAAGTGAATCTTAACATTTATGAAATTCAACAATCATGAACCATATTCGGCCTTCACAAAAAAATTTCTCAATTTTATCTTGCTAAATTAAATCCTAACATGCATCATTAATTCAACAATATTATCATGAATAATAAGTAAGGTTGAATTGTTCAAACAATCATAATTATATTGCATATAAAAGAATCGGTTATGTTGATTGTGCAAGTGGCTCTGATACCACTGTTGGAATTCGTAACTAAAATATGATAACGTAGCGAAAATAACAAAAAAAATCCTAGAATTCCACCAAGGATCCATGCACATCAACATACACGATTAGGGTTAGGGTGTTTACCTCAAAACCAAAGCTCGATTAAATGAATGAATGGAGTGTTAATGTAGCTTTTAGCATAAACTCGAAACCCTTTCAACCATGTTGCCTTTGTGCGAATGTGACCAATGGTATCCATACAATGAAACTCTTTGGATTGGTGGAGTGTACTAGCACTTAGATCACTATTCTAATTCTCACAAATAATTTTCTCTCTTTGTTTGTGACACTCACAAATCTGGCTAAGCCATAAAGAATATAATAAGGGTGTGCTCCTATTTATAGGGATGTGTGAAACCCTAAATAGGTACACTAGGGTTAGCCAAAACCCTCTCATTATCCCTCAAGAATTTGACTAACCCTAATCAAGGAAGAGTGTCGAATTCCTTCCTTGATTAGGAGCCGGATTTCTCTTTCTTTCCCATACAAGAATTCAACCCCTTCTTTGTTTTGGAGAAGTCTGTCGAATTCCTTTAGGGTTTCATAATGTTATTGGGTTTTTAATTATATGATACATTATCATTAAATAAATCCCTCTCTTATTAATAAACATGGGCTGAATTTATGTCACACATAAAATATACCCAAAAGCTTATTAAACTTAACAAGAAATAATTTAAATTAAAAGCGCATTACATTAATGGATAATATCTTATGTCATCAATAAGATATAAATCATAAAACCATGAATTATTAATAATTAATCAAATTAATTATCTTAATAATTCATTTACCAAATGAGAAAATATTTGTAATCCAATCCAATTCGTTTTAGTGTGTGACCCAATATGCCCACTTAAAATTGGCAATGAGCCTCATCCCAAACACTTTGGCCCATTATCATTAAGCAGTATCTAGTAATACATTATGACAACCCAAAATCAAGTGGAGTCGGTTATCCGAATTAATCTTTCAAAATTTGACATTTAGTCATTTTGTCTCACGATATATATATTAAACATAAGACATGATCATATGTCAACCTTATATTGCTTAATACGTTTCTTGATCTCAAGTAGATTGATATGACAAATGACATTGATAAACCTTTATCAATTCATTTGAGTATGCATATATTCGATCAATCCTACTCACTAAGTGGCCTAAAGATATCACTCTTCCTAAGAGGAACATATCCATCACTCTCATTATCACTCCTCTACAAGATTCATGACATATTCAATCATGGCATTTATTGTCATCCTGTTACGGATGACGTTTTACCAAGTCAAAATATGTGATTCCTCATGTAGGAGTCGATATTGAGTTTCAGTCAGATGACTCAAACATCACCACTGCATGAAAGCTACTTGTGACATTGATCCATGAAGTGCTTTCGTAGCAGGCTAGTCCAATACATGTTCTCTAACATGTATCTATGTTCTAAGTGATATCACATATCCATAATCAGTAAAATATGATTATCTACTTAACAACATACTAACCTTAGTTTGTTATTATTACCATGATAACAATCGATTATGGATATTTAGAATAGTATTTCTTTTACCTTATGGTTTTACTATCAAGTCACACTCAATGACATAAGGAAGGATAAAATATTCATAGAAGTTTTATCTTTATAAAACATAGTATAATATTTCATAGATGAAATGAAATGCCTCTTTATTAATTGATAAATCGAATGACAATGCACATAAATGATTGAACTAGGGCATCAAAACTAACATCTACCTTCTTTAAAATAAGAAAAAAACTTAAATGAACAATTCAATGTAAAGTGATGACAAAGGAAAGTAAAGAGCTAGGATAATAGAAAATCAAACCTGATATTTATAGTAATTCAGCTTAACAAGTCTACATCTATTCCCTAAGTATCAAATTGAAAGGTTTCTTCATTATCTTTCACTTTGAAAGTAGTTCACCAACGTGCCTCCAAGGGACAAGTTCCTTTCACACTTCAAGCTTCAAAGATATTTGAAAATCTATACAGACTTCCTAACTTTTCGAGTGCTAGGATACTTACAAACTCTCAATAATATTACAATTATATGTGAAACACTATCTCAAATGGAAATTAGAAATCAAAGATCAAAGAGAGAAAACTAGCACAACTGTTCAAATGATTGAAATTGACTTTAGAAGAATGTAAGCAATTGGAATTCAATTATTATGATTTTCTTGAACTTATTGGGCATATTAACAACTAAAGATGTGAAAATGATCGCTGTAAAAAGTTTGAAATCATTGAAATTACATTAATAGTTGTTGGAGACACTTGAAGCTAAACTACCAGCAATAAAAATTCTTTTGTTATAACTTCTAATAGAAATTTTAACTCTATTTCTTTTAATCCTGCAACACCATTATAATTGCCTTTTGAACTTGGGCCTCAACTTCTCCATCCACTTACAATTTTATTTGGTTCCTTTGAAATTTTCAAGGACCATTTTCACATACATGCGGCCCAGATTCGTAAATTACAAATTCATGCAACCCACATTCAATATTTTAAGAAAAACTTCAAAAATACAGTTTTCGTAGCCAACTTTATAAATTACAGATTCAAAACTTCAAAACTTCAAAACTTGTTTAAAACTTATTTAGAATTTGTTTAGAATCTGTTCATTTTACGAACTTGTTTAAAACTTATTTAGAATTTATTTAGAATCTAATCATTGTATATCAAAGATATCAACAACATATAAACAACATTCAAACTGTCGGCCCTAAGAATAGCACTCCAAGAGGGGGTGAATTGGAGTTTTAGAAAGTTTAAAGCTTTGTTGAAATCTTTTAACAAATCAAAGTGAATAAAAAAAACTTCTTTTGAACACAAAACATAAAACAAATGTGGAAACAACTATAAATCACAAATCCAATTCACACACAAGATAAACTAAATGCAAAGTAAAGTAAAGAGATTGAGGGAAGAGAAAAAAAATCCAATTTGTAATGGTTCAGTCTTCCTTGACCTACGTCAACTCCTCTAGAATTTCTAGACAATTTCAATCCACTATCTTCTCACTTCCACGTGGAGGGAAATTGTTACACCTCTTGTTTTACGGGATCAACAAGAAAATTGTTACACTCTCTAGTTTTTGCAGGCTCAACTAGGAAACTGTTACACTTTGATAGTTTTTACGGACTTAACTAGAAAGCCATTACGACTTTTGTTTTTCCAAGGAAACAAAATAAGAAAAACTTAACCCACTTCTTTTCTAAGGCTCAACAAGTAAACCTATTCAACCCTCAATAAAATAATTTGATTATTACAATATTTTTTCCCAAAACACAGATTTAAAGCTCAACCTAACCTAAGAATAATAGCAAGTAATACTAACAAGAATGGGTATAAAATGATAATGAGAGAAATAATGAGAAATAAAGATAGCAAAGTTTAGCCAAGGTTTCTCTGTCTTTTTCTGAATTTGGAGACGTCTATTTATAGGCCTATTAAAGTTTGTAGCTGTTAGAATCAAGAATATAGCCGTTGTGAGAGAAATAAAAATTCTGCTCAAATATGACATCATCCACTTTTATGTGCGTAAGCTTTTCATTCAGCTATAGTTCTGCATGCGTAGTAGTCCTTTACATGGTCTACTCTGAACTTCATTTTTCACTGGCCATCAGATACACGCTTCTACGTGCATAATATAGACAATACATGTGTAGTCTTCAACTACTGCGTGCTTAGGCGTTTCTGCTACGCGCGTTGTCGATTTCCAATATTGCACCTTTGATTCTCCATGTCATTGTGTTAGGCATATTCAAATTTAAATTCTGAGGAGCGTCTTGACAACTGTCATTCCTCATTGTCTACGTGCGTAGCACTCCTTAACGTGCGTAGAGTTATACTTCTTTAAAGATCGCACCTTTAGCACTCTACGTTTGTAGCTTTCGGGATTGCATGCGTAGTCTTATTCTTCAAAGGTTGCACCTTTGGACATCTACGTGCTTATTCGACCACTTCTACGTGCTTAGAACAATGTCTGATATACTCTAAATTCTGGAATCAAGCATCTACGTATGTTACACCTACGTTACATGCATAGTGGCACTGAAACTTAATCACGCATGTGAAACGTGTGTTGTATTCCACTAGATCAACTCTATCTATGCGCTTAGGCCACCAACCTTCTACGTGCGTTGTTGATCGAGTTATTGCAAGTGCACAAGAATCGATGTAGTAATAAAAATCTTAGAGTATTCCTCGAATGTCAAATTCACAGGGAATATATACTAGTTAATGATTAGAAAGCAAGGAAAATTGATAAAAACCAAGATTTTGAGTTGTGATGGGTTTGATTTAAAAACATAAAATGAAATAAAAAAGTAAATAAAAGCATTTGGATAATTGAGAAGCAAGAAAAGACTCTTTTTTTTTTTCTAAATCAATGAAATGGGCTTTGAGATTGAGTGTTCTCTCGAGAAGACTAACCCAAGGCCTCTCTTGAGGTCACTCAAGTCGTACCTATGCTTCTTCGGTGGGTCCTCTCGACCACACCTAACCAAACTAGGCCCATTAAGTCCATTGAGGAATTTCATCGAACACTTCACATGCATAGAATATATCTATCCTAAATAATGTAAGTTTAATGCTTGTAGACCTCACCTAGCCTTCATCTCTCGATCCATCAACTAGGTTTATCACAACTACCATCAAGGTGATCAAACTCAATAATAGTCAATCAAAACAAGCTATTAAATCAAATCCAAAGGGAAAACATCAAATATAGAACATAAATCACAATACCCATCAAGAAATCTTCAAATACTAAACATAAAACACAAGACTCATTCATAAATATAACAAGTAGTCATCAAAACTTACAACTAAAAATCCAAATACTAAATCTACACTACCATTGTTCAAAGAAAATAAACATAAAACTTAAACTAAATAAGAAAAAAAACATCACCAAAAATAAAATATGAAATGGAAAGAAAAAGATATGTGGGATTCCTTTCCAAGACCATAAGTCTCTTCAAGGAACCCCATTTCTTCCTCTTAGGCCCTATTCTTTCTTCCTACTTGGCTCCCAATGTTTTGATGATGTGTGGATGACAAAATATGCTCAAATTAATGTGAAAAATGTGTATTTATACCTCTCATGGTCCCTTCAAAATCCTACGACAAGTGTCCAAAAGATGCCATCTTTTTGTGCATTGGTCCCCACTTGTTTTGTCCTCTATTGCAAACCTTTTTGGCTTCTTTTGCAGGTGTCACGATCATGACATTGGCATGCCATGACCATGGCCCTTCTCTGGAATGGTGGAAAATTTTAAGCATTGACAACATGGCCGTGGTAAATGGCCACACTCGCGACTCCATTTGTTGATATTTTTGCTCTATTTTGGTGAGTTTTGGTGCCATGGTCGTGGCCCTTCATTGCCATGACAGTGGGCCACTTCTGAAACCTTGGGGAACTTGTTTTTGAGGCCATTGTCATGTCCATGATCGTGGCTTGCCAGTGGAACCGTGGCCTTGAGCCATGGTGCCCAAAGTGGTCGCGCGAGATAGTGATCCTTGCATGTTTTCAACCGGTTTTCGTCGCGCTTTCATCATTTGACCTTGCCACTTTAGAAACACCTTTTCCATGAAATTTTCATCCTTTTTCAACCACATTTCATGCATTTTTATTCACCCTATAGAAAACAGGAAAATTTATAAATTCATGGACAATTAAGTACACTTAGGGCCAAAATGCTATCTATTTATGCTTGAATTAATGTGTAAATTTATCATACATCAGTTCTGGATACACATCAGGTATTATACACCTTTGTACCTCTTTCATGGATATTTTGTATACATCATCATCAAAATCGAAGTCAACACAAATATAATATAAACAAGATATCAACAACATATAAATAACATTCAAACAATATATAAATAAGAAAAGAACAACATATAAAGCAACGTATAAACAAAAGATATCAACAATATATAAACAACATTCAAACAACATATAAACAAGATGCCTTGAATTCGAAAACAACATAACAAAATATCAACAACATATAAACAACATTAAAACAACATATAAACAAGACTCCTTGAAGTTGAAAACAACATATAAACAAGACATCCACATCATATAAACAATATGTGAACAAGAAATCAACAACATATAAAACAACATATAAACAAAAGATATCAACAATATATAAATAAAATTCAAAATAAACATACCATGTCCATACAGAAGAAATATTGCAAACTTTTCTAGGTGCATCGCGTAATTACCACAATTTTCAATTTAAGCCAAGAGATATATAAAACCTATTAGGTCCAAACTTTTTCACTTAATATTTAATATATTGTGGTAATTACGCGATACACCTAAAAAAGTTTACAATATTTATTATGTACGGACATGTTATGCTTATTAAAAATACACTTTGCCATTTTTCATCCGTACACACACAACTTTTTCATATTCACGGATATGTATTTTTCCATACACTTTGCAATATTTCGTCTGTACGGACATGTTATACTTATTACAATTTCTTTCTTTAAATGTTACTTCTTGTTTATATATTGTTTGAATGTCGTTATATATTATTGATATTTTGTTTATATGTTGAAAATAATATATAAACAAATCTATAGTTTTATATGTTGTTGATTTATTGTTGATACCTTATTTAATTATATGTTGTACTTATATGTTGTTGATTTGTTGTTTTTGTGTTGTTTACATGTTAAAAACAATATATAAATAAATCTGTAATTTATATGTTATTGATTGACTGTTTATATATTGTTTATATGTTATTGATATCTTGATTATATGTTATTTTCAACATATAAACAACATTCAAGTTTTAAAATAAGAAATAACATATAAACAAGTCAAAAAAATGAGCAGATATTAAACAAATTCTAAACAAATTTTAAATAATTCCAAACTTAGACCGTACAAAAAAAACATAAAAACAAGATATCAACAGTATATAAATAATATTCAAGTTTTAAAACAAAAAACAACATTTAAATAACATATAAACAAGTTTTAAATAAACTAAAAAAAATGAATAGATTTTAAATAGATTCTAAACAAGTTTTAAACAATTTCAAACTTAGGCTATAAAATTGTAATTTATAAAATTGGTTTCGACGTGTTAATTTTGAAATTTCTGTCAAAATATTGAAAGTGGACCGCATAAATTCATAAATTACAAACTTCAATCGCGTGTATCTAAAAATGTCCCAAATATATTCAAATCTTTTGAATTTATTTATTGTTTTGTAGACATAAAAATTTACATTTAAAACCCTAGGGCTAACACAATGAATTGTTCTGCTGGACATGTCCGTCCCATCATAATTTACGAAGCACATCCTCGACCTTTTTAATAGTCTCCCCTGGCAGCCTAAAAACTAACATGGCCTTTGCTATAACATTGATTAATGTCTTTTTTCCTACAAGAGACAATGGCTTCTCTTTCCATCTGCTGTGCTTTAGCCTTGACTCTATCCACACTGAACCCCCCATTGCTTATCTCTTAGACCGCCCCCACATAGATGACCAGTGTAGATAAGCGTCACCACTGAGAGATTCCTTGCATGCTAATCTTTCTGTAATCACTTATCTTTCAGGAAAAATATTCAAACTGAACATCACATTAAATTTATCATAGTTAACCCTCAGCCCAATAACTGTCGAGAAGCTGTCTAAAAACCTTAGCGAAAATCAGCGTATTACAGCAAAAAGGTGTGCGAGATGGCATGACATCTTTTATTAATCAGTAGGCCAATGATCTTCCCATTCTCCCTCTCTTGCTCCAACAACCTGAAAAAAGCTTCAGAGACAAAAAGAAATAAGGAGAGGACATCCCATTGGCGCAACATGGATAACCCCCAGTTCCTTTCTTAATTCTTTCAACCTGATGCCACTATTGGGATAGTTTTCTCTACCACAGTTCCGTGGTGGTAAGACACGTCTATGAAGCTTGAAAACGAGTTCGTATTGTTCTCTGATGAAGTCCTTGAACCCTCGAAGATCCTTTCACCTAGCATCATATCTAAACACCCTTCTGAATCTTTGTTTTCTTTAACCAAAGTAATGAAAATCATGTTGGAATTCGCGGCTAAAATATGACATTCATATACATACATGACAGCAGATATAGCAAAAATTTAATGCCTTGAATTCTCCCAATGACCCATGCAAATCAACATATATAATTAAGGTTAGAAGATTTACCTTTCACCAATGCTCGATCGATTAGTTGTATGAAACGTTGGTGTAGCTCTTTGCACCAAGAACCTGAATCACCTTTGTTGAATCACGTTGCTTTTGCGCGAACATGGCTACAGGTATCCATATGAACGAACTTACCTTAGAATGATTGCAGTGTACTAACACCCTTTTAGAATCACTATTCTAAAGCTCACAAAATTATTTTCTCTCTTTGAATTGTAGCACACTAATTCGGCAATGGGATGATTGAATGGCAAGGGGTGCAAGTCTATTTATAGGCATATGAGATGACCTATATAGATAGCACATATGAACCGGAATTCTCCTTCTCCTTCCCCTATTAGGATTCGATTTTTCTCTTTGTGCAAAAAGAGGGCCGAATTCATTCCTAGTCATATTAGGATTCGATTTTCTCCTTTAGTACAAGAAGAGAGCCAAATTCATTCCTAATCATATTAATCTACATCCTAATTAGAGTTTCCTTGTCATACAAGAATAGAACTCCTAATTAGATGTGCATATGTGTGCCAAATTCTATTCCTTGTCATACAAGGATTAAGATCCTTAAAAAGTAGGAAGAGAAGACCGAATTTTCTGCCTCCTCTTTTTAAGGCTTGTGCTGAATTTTTCCATGCCCTAATCTCATTATGTTAGACCGAAATTCAACATGGGTTTATTAAAGTTATTGTGCTTTAAATTATATGATACATTACCATAATATAAATCTTATACATGGGTCAAATCATGTCACACATAATTAAACATTAAACCCATGATAATATGTGATTCATATTAAAAGTTCATCACATTAATGGACTATGTATTAAATCTTATTTAACACATAAATTATAAAATCCTGAATTATTATTGATTAATCAAATTAACCATCTTAATAATTCGTTCATCATTAAGAGAGAATATTTTGTAATCAATCCAATTCGTTCTTTGTGTGTGACCCTATAGGCCCACTTGAAATTGGCAATGGACCTCGTCCCAATCTTTAGGCCTAAAGTCCATAAGCGGTATCTAGTAATACATTATGACAACCCAAAATCAAGTGGTTGTTCGTGAACCGAGTTAACCTTTAACAATCTGATGTATAGTCCTTTTGTCACCCGATATCTCATCTAAACATAAGGCATGATCACATGTCAACCTTATATAGCTTAGCGTGTTTCTTGATCTTGAGTAAATTGATATAACAAATGACATTGATAAACTCCTTTATCAATTCATTCGAGTATGCATACATTCCATCAATCCTACTCAACAAGTGGCCAAGAGATATCACTCTTCAAAAGAGGAACAAATCCATCACTCTCACTATCACTCATCTACATGATTCATGACATATCCAATCATAGCCTTTATTATTACCCTATTACGGATAACGTTTGACTAAGCCAAAACATGCGATTCCTCATGTAGGAGTCGATAGTGAGTTTCAGTCAGAGGACTCAAATATCACCACTGCATGAAAAGTTACTTTATGACAACGATCCATGAAGTACTTTCATAGCGGGCCAGTCCAATACATGTTCCCCAACATGCATCTATGTT
>CAODLS011168840.1:0-12991 GCA_948243855.1 Flueggea neowawraea
TCCATATAGTCCTCAAACTATCCTTAAACTACCAAGAGGTGCTCCATAATTTAGAATTTCCAAATTCATCCCTGAACCCTCAGAAATTACTCTTTAATCCTTAACTTGTAAAATTATAAGTTAGTCCCCATAATTCTAGAAATTACAAATCTATACCTCAACTTTTCCAAAATTATATTTCTAGAGCTCAAGTTTTTGAAATTACAAATCTGACTTCAACTTTTCAAAAATGACGAAACATAAAGTTCCATTCTCAAAAATACCAAATTTTTGATTCGATCGATACCCGATGCAACCAATCACCCACATTGTTCCCAAAAACCTTAAGAAGCATTAATCTACCATCAATCTCATCAAACAAACTCCAAATCACCACAAAAATCATCAAAACTGAACCTAACCCTAACCAACGCAATAAATCATCAAATCTATAGATTCAAGGCTCCAAACATGTTTTTTTAACCTCAATGAACTCTAATCTAACAACCCTTAGCATCCATTAACTCAGAATCATTCAAAAATCTGAACCCTAGACATGTTTACGCCAAAATAGATTTTATGGATTAATGCATGAAAGAGATGCTAAAACCAAGAAAGAGATGTAATCTTACCTCTTAAAATAGTTATGGATGATGGACGAACCAAGCTCTAAAGTCCCAGATGAGTTGAGAGAGTTTTGAGTGATTGTGGAGAGTAATAAATGAGAAAGTCGGGCTTGTTGAACGCTTTAAAGGCGTTGTTTCTCCCTTCATAACTTCTCTTGCTACCGAACTCGTCCCGAATCATTTCCAACACTTAATAACATCCAACCTAATATGATTTCATCATGAACATCGTAGACCATCCACTGGTATTCCCAAAATTCCTCCATGCCAAATTCAAAAACTATAGGGATCATAATTGGAAAGTGCGGGATATTACAGTTAGGAGGACTGTTCTTGGTGTTTTGTTAGTTCCTTTGTTAAAATGATGATGGATTCAAGTTTTAGGGGTGATTTTGAGTTGATTGGATGGATTGAAAATGTTGGGTCATGATAGGTTCTGGATTAGGGACGATTTGATGTGAATTTCTATCGAAAGGACTAACAAAATAATTTTACATGATTCAGAATAATTTGAGGACTAGGCCTCATATTTTGCATTTGGGACATATTGTAATTTTCTGAAATAGAGATTCAAATTTGAAATTTTAAGGAAATTAAGGTTAGATTTGTAATTTCAAAAAATGGAAGGATTGATTTATAATTTTAAAATACTTAGAGGACTAATTTATAAATTCTAAAAAGTTTGGGGGCTGATCCATAATTTTTTGAGGTCTTAGGGACTAAAATATAATTTTATAAATTTAAGGGACCAAACTGTAATTTTACGTAGATTTCGATTTTCGAGACAAGAACAATAGATCTTCAATTGAAATAGGTTTTTTGACGTCGAACGAATATCTGTATTTGCATTTCATACATTTAGTATTGTCACAGTACCAGTACTATATTTTGACCTCGTCTGAATTATATTTGTTTTAGCTTCCTGTTCTTGTCATTGAGACTAACCCCTTACTGGTGGTGCTTGATTGGTCTATCTTTGGACTTCCGGTGAGTGACGTGTTGTCACGACCCATAGCGAGCCTGTGATCGGCGTACGATGTGAACCGTTTGTGGGAGCTCGACCCATCTCGTATAAGTCTCAGAGATCAGAACAAATTACCCAAACGATTCAGATTATAAAACATTTGTCAAAACATTTAATAATTGAAAACATAATAAATCAAATATATATGAAAATAAATATATATCAAAAGTAACAATGAGGAAAACAGATGAAGTCTAAAAAAAAGCCAAAGTGGCAACCCAGTAACCCAACTACATCCCGATACGGAGCTCTACAAAACAAACAACGAGCCTGGACAAAAGGACATTACTAACCAAAAGATGTCTCACTGGAGTCTAGATGCTGACAGTTGCCGAAACCAAAAATCTGTGAACCTGCTCAATAGGAATCACGTAAACAGAGAAAACAAAAGGGGTCAAGGCCCAGTGAGGAATAACACTCCAGATCGCCTCATAAGTGCCTCACAAAGACTATTTTGAAAGCAGTTCAAAACTACACATGCAGATATAGTTTAACATACATATATATACACGCTATACATATGTAATAACTTTTTAGAAAATCCTTTTGCAAAAGGTTTTGCATACAAAGCAATCATAAACACAAAGGCGTATAAAAAGATTTTCGTTTTCAAAGTCAAAATACATATACAAATATATGGGACCAAAGCAGAAGCCGTGAGCGTGGCACTAATAACAAAATATGTGGACTCCACCACAATCCATATCAAATCATGTGCCGGATCAGGACACATGGCTATCAGCAACCCTGATAGCTGGGTTTTAACAAAGCGTTGGTATACCAAAGATTACGTTTTACCCCGTAACAATAGGTGTCCCATATCAGAAAACAAAAGCATACTAATGTATAGTATCAAAACAGAGTATGCGTAGAAGCATCAAAATCAGATGAAATATATATAATGCATATATATCAATTTCAAATTAGAGTCCTAATTAATACACGTAATCAGTTTATCATTAGCAAATCCTTAGATTAGTTCATTTTTCAAACTATGTGTTATAAAAAAAAAAAGAAACATATTCAGTTTGAGATACAGCCTATATGTCTGAAGCTTCTATTCACTCACCTGGAAGTCCAAGTGCAAAACACCCGTCAGGTCCCACTCGTTGGTGGTTGGTCTACTACTACCCGTAACATGTGTGCCTCATATCAGAAAACCAAAATCATGTTAAACTATTAAATAGTATAAAATCAAAGCATGCAAAGCAGCATCAAAACAAAAAGCAGATATAAAATACATATATATCATTTTTCAAAACAAGCACTGATTATTAACACATAACCAGTTTATTAGTTAAACCAATCATTAGATTAGTCCAATTTCAAATATATGTCCAGCATAAAAAAAATAATAGTAGTTTCGAAATACATCCTATGTGTCTGAAGCTGTTATTCACTTTCTTAGAAATCCAAGCGCAATCGTCAGTCAACTCCCACTCGTCGGTGGCTCGCTGATAGGAACAACAAGCTGAACAAACAAATATATATTAATAGAGATATAAGAGACAAGTCG
The DNA here is from genome assembly GCA_948243855.1 of Flueggea neowawraea. NCBI lineage: Eukaryota > Viridiplantae > Streptophyta > Magnoliopsida > Malpighiales > Phyllanthaceae > Flueggea > Flueggea neowawraea. Next base: position 3,146 of record CAODLS011168840.1, read on the forward strand.
AAATGTGGTAATGTGGCAATGTCAAATGCTATGCAATGTAAATGCAAACTCGGACCCTCAAACGATCCCCAAAATCTAGTTTAAATGTATTATATCATTCTCAATCCAAAATTCAAAATCTATGCAAAATTACAGTTTGGTCCCCAAATAATGTAAAATTAAGTTTAAGTCTCTGAGACTTGGCAAATTTCAAAATATTCCTCAAAGCAATCTGGGATTACTAACTTGCCCTCCAAGTAGTCAGAATTCTCAAAAAAATTCTCGAACTCTTAGAAATCGCTAGACAAGCAAATTACAACTTTGGTCTCTCAGAACCTTTGCTTACTTGAGTAAGCCTTTTTACTCTAGTAAATCAAAGGCTTACTCAAGTAATAGTCTGGCTTACTCCAGTAAGTCATGATCTTACTCGAGTGAAACCCAACCCTGTCTTACTCGAGTAAGACATTACCCAAAAATTTCCAAAATCGTCAACTCTTGATTCAATCGATCAAAATCGCTCCCAATAACCCACATTGGCTATAAATAACCACCAGAAAATTAATCTACACTCCAATCCAACAAAACAACTCAGAATCAACCTACCCCAAAATGATTCAAACCCATTTATGAACACCTTCAATTCTTATGATTTCAAACTTAACCTAGGTATTTTTAGACTCCTAAACTCTCAATTTTACAACCCCTAACACTCTTTCCACCAGAAACATCATGAAACAACCCCAAATCTGAAACCCTAGCTTAACTCATCACTCCCAAAAATGCCCAACAAATCCATTTATTCAACAATAAAATGGAAGCAAAAGAAGTGAGAGAAGAGTGATCTTACCTTAAGGAATCAACTGGAGCCAAAGATAGTTAATGGAATAGGGAGAGAGATGAATTTCAAAGTGAATATGGTTGTTTAGAGAAGTAAATGACAAAGAGAAGTCGGGTGGGGGTATTTAATAGGCTAAGACAGCAAAACTCATCATTTTGCTAAGTACCCGAGTTGTCTCAGTACTTACTCGAGTAACTCAAAATCTTATTAAGTTAGTCTTGCTTCAAAGGAAATCTGGCCCTACTCACTCTAGTAAGTCAAAACCTACTCGAGTAAGTCTTGACTCTTGAATAGAAATGAAGCATGAACCCACTGGAGTGAGACTAACCATCATTCACGTGACCCAACCCTCGATTACTCGATTAGCACAAAATTCTACTTGAGTAACTCCCAACTAAAAGTTCCAATCAACCCAATTAAAAATGTTCACTCAAGTAACTCCCTACTTACTCGAGTAACTCCAAGGTTGCTCAACAACAAGTATTTATATAATGCCACCAACATCCCAACAACATCTCTAAGCACCAAGGATCGGATTGGAGATGAACGAAAAGCTACAGATACCTAGCCAAAACAAGCGGGGTATTACAATGGCCTTCAGTGCATGCTGGCAGGGTATTCCAAAAAGACTCCACTAGTTGCATGTGTTTTTGTTGAGATTGACAACATAACTTTGTGAATCCTCATGAACTTCATAGTTGTCATTCCTTCCAGGTAATAACACATATCTTCTGGATTGATTAATCAATTTCTGAACCATCTTCTTACAATCCTTAGTAATTGGTCCTTCCATTTGAGATCCCTTAGCACACCATCTATTGAGACAAACCATCATTTTCTCCCTTAACTTTCACAGATCGTCATAGGTGTTGACATCTTTATAGAGCCAAATTTAGAATTGAAAGACTCACACACATTGTTAGTTCAGTGTTCACTCTGTGATGTGTTGTCGTAAGCATACCTAGACCATTACTCATGGGGTGTATTGTCCAGCCAATCATAAGCTGTCGCCGAAAGTTCCTTCACAGCGTTCACATCGTTCTTGAACTGGTATTTACTTATAACCCTACTTGTCGCCCAAAAAGCATCCTTTATTGTCAAACCCTTGAATTCCTTTTTTCATGTTAGCATATAGATGCCTACATCAGAATCTATGGTTTGTAGAATGATAAACATATGCCACGACATCAATTATGCCCTGCAAACTCAAACCTGTTAATTAGTAACATACATAAAACACATGCGTACACTAAAATGTGGTGTAAGGAATGTAAATTACTTTTTGCTTATCACTCATGACAGTGTAAGGAACTCCACCATTGTCGTCTCCTATACAGGACTTTAGGCAATCAAGGAACCAAGTTCAACTCTCGTTGCTCTCACCTTCAGCAATGCACCAAGCCAACGGAAAAACTCCGTTATTCCCATCCATAGCAACTGCTGCTAACAATACAAATTTAAATGGCCCTTTCAAAAAAGCACCATCTATTCCGAAGAATGGCGTACAACCCTTAAGAAAACCTTGTACCAGTCCATGCAATGCTACAAACATTCTTTGGAAAACATGTGGTTGCAAAAAATTAGTCCTCTCTTGAAATGAAAAATTCACTACATTTCTTGCATTTGTTTCTTGTAGAACTCTGGCATATGGTATTAGCATTGCAAAAGCCTTCTCAAAATTGCCTTCTACTGCTACTCTGGAATGAATTTTTTCTTTGTATAACTTCCATTTTGTACACTTAAGGCCATATTTCTAAACAAGGTGATCTCTCATAGCTTGATAAGGCATATCCGGTTGGAATCTCAATTGGTCTTTCATCTCTTTGTATATCCAATAGGGAGTAGCTTCTGAGTTATGGTGGTTCACTCTCTCACAAGTGTGAGGTTTTCTGGCCTTTTTTACCTCAAAAGTGACATCAACCTGAAGCCTGCTAGCATGGATTCTCTAATTGCAGCCACCTACTACACACACAACTGTCAGTCTCACCTTATCATTTTTTGTTCGAACCACATCATATCCACCCTTCATAATATAATCTCTAAGCACATCTCTAATGTGCTTTACATCTCTAAAAATCAACCACTCACGCCACTCAAAATTTTCATCTACCGGACCCTTAAATACTTTCTCCCAACCTTTCAAAAAATCAATAACTCTTTCACTGTCAGAGGTAGATTCATAAACTTCCTGATCTTCATCTTCACTTTGACACTCACTTCAGTCACCTTCATCTTCACTGCCATCATTGTTGGTATTTTCAGTGCTCTCACTAGAATCAAATGAAGTTTGATGAGAATCTGATCCATCTCCATTACTCCCAATAACATACTCATAATTCAAATCATCTATTTCATCTTTAGATAAGATCACCTCATCATCCTTTCTACTCCTGAAATTGTAATTACCCTTTTTTCTACTTCGGAGGAGCTTTTGTCCCAACTCTCCTAACATTTTGTTTGCTTTTCTCGCTAGGATGATGATCTTATTTTTGAACCTCCTTCTCAACTCCATCATTCTCAACCTTAACATCAACTCCAGCATCTTTATGAACATCCTTCTCAACCCTAGTATTACTCTCACCCTCCCTCTCAACTCCAGCATCATTCTGAACCTCCTTCTCAACTCCAACTTCATTCTTATCATAATTCTCAATTCCAACATCGTTCTCAACCCCTTACTAATGCCTTCAACATCATTCTCAGCCTCTTCACTAACTGGATCATCATTCTCAGCCTCCATTTCAACTCTGGCTTCATACTCATTATAATTCTCAACTCCATCATCATTCTCAGGCACTACATTCCAATTGCAAACCTCATTCTGATTTTCTTCCTGACCCTCACACACACTTTCAAAATCAAAACCCCTTCCAGGATCAACAACATCAAGTGGACTACCAACTCTATAAACTGAGACATATACCTCTCTCTGATACCTAAAACTATCAAACAACCTCATAACATCTCTATCATTCTCGATAGGCCCCCTCTACCGAAACAAAATGATAGAACCTTACCTGCTAGACTAGGAGAGCACTCTAGAGCATGTTAGAACAGATCCAAGAATGAGTAGCGATCTGGATCAATGTTTTTCATTGTGACTTCCTCAAACTCGTACGAGAATTGTGTATCGTGTTTTATCTCTGGGAACATCATTCTGCGTCAGTTAAAAAAGGTTGCATTACCATCTAGAATAGGCAAATCACATACCCTAAAGACAGAAAAAAATACATCTATTGGTCATTCTAAGTTCTGGAATTGACTTACATTGACAGTTACTAAGTCCCTTTGCAAAAGAAATGCCTCAATTCCACTCCCAACTCTCAATCTCTTTGTTTTGTGTGAAGAAGCAAAAATGCTTTACGAGTTTTCCAAGAGAAGATGTTTCAATGAATTATTAAAGAGGTTAGAGAAGAGTACAAAGGTCGGCATGCTTTAAGACCTTTTTCAGAAGTCATTTAGTGAAGAGAGAAAACTATTCTATTTTGGAGGGAAGCACCCCTTGCTGACCTAGCATGGGCAGCACAGTCTTTTCTCACTTTCTATAACGTTGGACGAACAACTCTTAATTTCGAGAAACCAGAGTGACGGTAGAGGAGATTTTTCAAAAGTAAGGGACCGGATAAGAGATTTCAACATCTAACAGGGATGACAAAGGTTTTAACCCTTTTTTTGTTGGAATTCACTTTTTTGCAAAAAAATCAATTTCTCGCAAAAATGTGAATTTGATTTTTTCTGACATTTTTCAAAATTGAAAACTTGGATGGCACTTGTCGAATTTAATATTTATTTTTTAATAAAAAGTGTTATTTTTCCGCTATGTTATAATGAGGATTGTTTTTTTTTTGCATTTGGTTAACAAAGGCTAAGGCTCTGTTTGTTTGCGGGAAAATGCCTTCTAGGAAAACATTTTCCCCTTTCCCGATGTTTGGTTACAATAAGGGAAAAAAGTCCACGCAAAATTACGTTTGGTCAACAAAAAAAATAAGGCTATGTTTAGTTAAAAAACAATTTTTTGTTTTCTATTTTATTTTTATTTTTTAAAACATTTAGAAAATATGTTTGCTAATCAAAAGAAATTTTTGAAAAAATTTTTTATTTTTTCATCTCTGTTTTCTAGTTTTCTAGAAAACAATGAACAATTTTCTCAACTAAACAACCCCCAACTCTCTCTAACACCTTTTTTCCAAACTAATATTTTCCCGATTAAAACTCGATAAAAGATTTTCCTCCCTCCCACTCTTAGCCGACAGTACACTTGTCTCCCTCTCTCCCTCTCTCTCTCTCTCACACACAACAACTTTTTATTTTGATGAAAACTTAAATTTTGTGATGGGTCTGCGAATTTCTCAATTAACTTGCTTAGAGCATCTACAACATCCTCCTCAATCTCTCTCCTCAAAATATTATATTTTATTTCAATTTCTACATTAATTTATCTTGATAATTTTAAAACATTCTACTTATTTAGCATATCAATTATTATTTTATTAGCAAACCAATAAAAACTGAAATGAGTGAATATTAACTCTTCAAAAATATGGAGTTACTATTCACTGCTATTCAATTTTGTTTGAAGTAGTAATACAATATTAATTAATGAGGAAAAAAAGTAGATCGGGTTCAATTTTTAATGCAAATAGTAGAAAAAAATTGAATAAAATATAACATTTTGAATAGAGAAATTAAGAAGTCTGTTGGTTATGTTCTTTATTTTGGCTCTTTTGCCAAAATTTAGAGCTAAATCCCAAAATTCCCCCTCCAACAAACTTCGTGTATCACTCCTTCCTTAATTGTTTTTCAAGGATCCATATTGTATCTCCTCATGCTTAACGAGAAAATGTGCCTCATCAGTCACTCTTTTTGTAATTTTTATTAATTATTTACTAGTTTTTAATTAATATGTAGGGACATGTACATTTTTCTATGTATATAATTGAATTGTTTATTGAAATAAGGAGTGAGATAAAAAGTATTGTTGGAGTACACACGAATTTTGACGTAAGTAAAAATATAGAATTTATTTTTTTTATAATATAATAGAGAAGATTATAAAGAGCATTGTTGCACATGCTCTTATATTTATTGTGGCTGCAATATTTCCATTTGAATTCTATAAGATGGGTGTTGGAAAATCGGGTCCACCCATGACGGTAATGGGTGGAACCCGTGTCCGTTAGTTGTCGGGTCAACTAACGAGCCCAACTCATTATTGGTAATTAGTTGTGGGCTTCCTGAATGGGTTAGAAAGACCCAACTAGGGTCCACTTACCTAAATATAAGTAGAAAACCCTAGTACATATAACTTACCTAATGTGGAAAGGTAAGATAGAGAGAGAGTGTGAGGCAGAGAAAAGAATGACGTTCTTTTCTTCCTCTGTGTGTCGCCCTCGACTTCCACAAAATAAGAATTCGTTCTTCATCAGTTGTCGATCCGTGTGGCATCTAAATTGTGCAACAGTCAAGTATTCTCGTCGGTATTTATCTGATCGTGATTTACTCGCGAGACCAACAATGAATCAACCCTATTCTACTGCTGTCATGAATCTTTCCTTGTTGTTCTCCAGCTGCCAAGGAGTCGAGAAGTCAAACCGGCCTTCGTTATTGTTCGTATGTCGACCGATACGCATATTCCTTCATTGGTATCAGAGCGAAGGTACAAATTTTGACTATTTGTTTCGAAATTAGTGTTGGTCTTAGTTTGGAAACCCTACTGTATTTCTTGCATGATTTATTTCTGTCTGGAACGCAAAATTTGCTTCGAGTTCATCTGGAGACAAATTTTCAAAGTCTGAATTTCGAAAAATAGACACCACAATTGAGGTTAGAGACCACTAAAACGTATTATGACCAAGTTTTGTGGCCGAAAACCACTGAGAAGGTCGTCAAATCCGCAAAAAATGGATTTGGTTACACTGAGTGAGACGGCTGCAGATGAATTTGTTCATCTGATGAAATTGGGCTACGTGGCACTCTCGAATTCGTTGGATGAAATCAGAAAACCCAACCAGATGGCGACACCTGTAAATGGCTGATAGCTCAGTCAACGTTGACCAAGCGACACGTGGACTAATGAGACTAACACACGTGTTAGACATATGGAACGTTGTGCCACGTAGGTGTACACGTCATCGTCACATGTCAGTGATGACTGGACAGACACGTCAGCAATCAAAACCAATCACGGACAGTCACGTGGACATTCGTGCCATATGGCATTCCACATCATCGACCCACGTGGACTAACGCGGGTGGCCACGTGGCAACATGATAGGTAGACTCATGGCAGAAGTTGATTGCAACGCTGGGCGGCGCGTGCGACGGCGGGTGAGGCACGTCTTGGACGTTTGAAGGCGCGTGACGTGTGGATGTGGCACGTGTCAGCGTGTGACAAATGTCCCGACCACCAATTTTTTGATTTTTTTTCAACAGAATTAATATTTGGATTTTTTTTGGAATTTTTGGCATATTTTTCACAATTTTTTTGAGTTCCAAAACTATTTTTTCCAATTTTTTTAGTATTAAAAATTGTTTAAAAATTGTGAAAAATATGTTTTCTGCCATGAATTATTTCAAAAATTAGTTTTCAAAATAATTAAATTTTAAAACGTGCAAATATGGTTCTCATTTAGATAATTCGGGTGTGATTCTAATTATTTGGGTAATACATGTGTATGTATGATATCTATTTTATTTGTAATTAGTTACAAATATTGTGAATGAGGTAAAACTATATTGTATTGAGTATAGTGTGAATTAAGGAATAATTTGCACAACTTCCAAAGAGAACATTTTGGGATGGTGGTGGTATTAATGGGAAGAAAATAATCGTGCATTAGAAGCACAAGGGTGATGAAGGTTTTATTACTTCATAAAAGATTATGAGTACTCATCATCAATATTGGCTAAGTCATTTATTCATACTAGATTTTCGTAAAAACGCGATTTCCCTAAGTGTCTGGAAAGATACTTGGAGATTCTAGAAGATGACAACGCATTGAGAATGGTATGTCTAAAATTATACCATAATCGAAAAGAGAGATCGTGAGAAGTGGGGGCATCCACTTTATGGTCGTATGATTAATAGGATTCTTTATAAGTTGACATGACAACTTACGAATTCTATTTTAACACATTAGGAAAAGTCTATTGTGTAACTAATTGGTAGACATAGGTTAAATACTATATTCGTGTAGTATTATTTTAGGGATATTTATATGCATTATTTGTGTATTGATGATGCCCAATGTTAACTTACATATGTTAACATTGAGATAGATTGTTTGGATTGCATGTTGGTTCAATAAATGATGATGATTCATTTATTAATTTTGGATGATTGTTGTGTTGATTTGCCTTAATTTAATCCACAATATTTTTGTTTGTTGAATATATTGTCTAATTATTAAGTTTGACTTGATAATTGAGATGACCAACATGGATTCTCCTAAGTCGAGTGGACTTTAAAAGTGAATCCAAACAGTCATTATTTACTGTCTATAAAATTAAATGTAGTATGGTTGATTATTATGACTGAGATGGTAATTGTGCACCTAGTGTACTTTTCAATTCGAAACTTAATAAGAGAATGTACTAGTTTAATTTTGATTGGATAGTAAATATATGTGTATTGTTATGAATTACTTGTGTGCATCTATGTTTGATTGTTTGTCATGTTATTTGTAATATTCACTGCTTGTAAAGTCGATTGATGCTGAGCCATACAAGAATGCATGTTGAGCTATGTTGAGCTTGTGCGGCAACAATCGTAAATCATAGATTATGGAAATCTAGCGAGTACCCTAAGTGCAAAAGAGTTTGTGCCCCTTTGAACTTGATTATGGCTAAATTCAAAGAGGAGTAGAATACCACTCAACATTGTGGACCGAAATTCCTTATAGACATGGAAGCGAGAAATTCCATTACATCCATCATCTTGTTAGTACAAAGGATGATGAGTTCACTTGGCTATTTTCCAAGTATTAAGATGCAATGAAATTGAAAGATGCATTTAAGGAGCAGTTAGTTAGCGAGACACTAACTAGACCTTGCGGTCTCTGACCATCAATACTGATACTTGTTGCAAATGTCCTAATCAAGTGAGTAGAGTGTGAGGCCTACATGATTAGAGAGCTAGTGATACTATTCATAGTTTGATCAAAGACAAGGTCCAAGTTGTTATCCACTTCTTTGCATATAAGTTAGGAGCAAATTGAGTTGCACTTAACCCGCACTTATCTCAAACATGAGATCGTGAGGAATTCGAAGATTTCTTATTCTATTGAATAAATTCCAATACAAAGTTAAGGAAAAGGTTTAAGCACCTAAGTCCTTAAGAAGTGAGAGACTAGACAAAATTTGAGGAAATCCTTAAACATGAACAACTTTGATATTTTGCAAGTAAAATGTCAACTACCAAAGACACATCATATGTGAGATGATGCACTTTTGAGGGTGTATACTCAAACTCACGCGAGTGAGTAGAGTTACCTTGTTCAATGTTCTTATTTGAATTTCGTCATTGGCTGACGATTAATTCAATTTTAAGGATCCTCACAATGAAGTTGTGACGTAACTTCATTAAATCTCAACTGGTTCCAAGGGGAATCAAGTTGAGCATGCAAAAAACAACTCGAAAGTGGGAGTTTAAGGTGTTGATTTGTTCGAACTAGTCTTGCACAAAAATCGAACATTTTCTTGCATTAGATTCTGTCACGAACTTATTGAAGTTTGCCTTCAATTTGTCTTCTAACAATAACGATATTTGTTAGACCATGTTTGAGTGGTTGACTACTTATGCACTAAAAGTGGTTTCTTAATTAGGTAAAGTACCAAAGTATTGGAAATCCTAGTTTCCATTTGTTGTTGCTTCACGTGGTCATGAGGAACTATGTGAAGTTAAAGCGCACAACTCAACCATATTGGCAAAATTGAGTACGTCGATTAGCTCAAGTGTGAGTATTAGGCAATTGTATAAGTTCAAGTTGTCTAATTGTGAGCATTGTAATGAGGAAATACTAGAGAGAAAA
>CAODLS011169054.1:0-14368 GCA_948243855.1 Flueggea neowawraea
TGATGTATAGTAGACATAGTATCTCGATAAATGATGTTAAGGATGCTCTATTGCCTAAAAAATTGAAAAAGTTAGTTTATAATTCTGGTGGAGGCAGTGTAGAGTCTGGATTAACTGTAAGGAGGGGCAGGAGGATGGAAAAGAATCAAAGGAGTAACATTAGGTCACTTTCAATGTCAAAATCTGGGATGAGATGTTTTCACTGTAAGGAGATTGGGCACAGAAGAAGGCTTTATTCACAACGTGAGAGAAACTTTTAAGAGTCAATAGTAACAGTGATTCAGAATAATTTTGGGGTGAATTAGGAGAGTTCCAATGAGGGAGAAAGCAGTGAAGTTTTGAATGTTACTACATCTGGCTCTACAGATAATTAGATTATAGACACTGGTGCAGCTTCTCACATGACATTTTCTAGAAAATTGTTTACTTCTTTCAGGGAATGGAGTGACAGTGTGAAATTGGGAGATGGTGAGAAGTTGAGTGCTGAAGTCAGTGGTTCCTTGCAAATTAGGTTGTATGATGGAATGGCTAGAAAACTTGATGTTTGGTATATCTCTGGTTTGTGTAAAAACTTGATTTCTGTAAGAGCTTTATCTAAGCAACGTTATGGTTTCTTTGGTAGAGATGGAGTGATTTAGGTGTCCAAGGGTTCTCTAGTAGTGATGAAGGGTAAATTGTAAAATGGCATTTACACCTTGATTGGTAACTCAGTGATTGTGAATGGTTTTATGGCTGTTACGAGTTTAGTAGAGAAACAGGTTAAATATTCAGAATTATGGCATAAGAGATTGGGTCATATGTGTGAGAAGGGGATCAATGTATTGAGTAGAAAATGACTATTAGGTGGTGTAGAAACTGAGAAGTTAAAGTTCTATATGAGGTGTTTGATGAATAAGCATCATAGGGTGAAGTTCTGTGTTGAAAGTCCTTCATGTAATGTGTACTTGATTGTGTTTACTCAGATCAGTGGGGTCCTCCTTTGGTAGAATCTCTTAGTGGACACACATTCATGGATGATTTCTCTAGAAAAGTTTGGATATACTTTTTGAAATTGAAGGATGAAGTGTTTGGGAAGTTCAAAGAGTTGAAGACCATGGTTGAAAACCAAATCAGGAAAATAGTCAAACCATTGAGAACTGAAAATGGATTTGAATTCTGTAACAGAGAATTTGATGAGTTCTGCAGAAAGGAAGATATAGTGAGGCACCACTCTATACGAGAAAAGCCATAGCTGAATGGAGTTGCAAAGCTAATCATGCAAGATAGATGCAGAAAGATGCAAGTCTTGGAAAAGAGTTTTAGGCTGAGGTAGTTAATACAGTTTGATATCAGGTTAATAGATCACCATCGACTGTAATTGATGGGAAGATTCTACAAGAGGTATGGTCTGGTAAACTTTGTAATTATTCTGACTTGAAAATATTTGGTTGTTCTGTGAGAGCTTGTGTTGGTGATAGCAAACTGGAGTTTAGGACAGTAAAAGGCATATTTCTAGGGTACGCATTTAAGGGCGATTATGGGTTGTGGTGTGCTAAGGAAAAGTCCCTATTTATAGCTACTAGAAATGTCTGTTTTGATGAATCTATTATCTTAAGCCAAAAGGTGGAGCTTGAGAATCTTGCAGAAAATAACATTATTGATCAGGTTGCAAACCAAAAGGAGGAGTTTGAGATCAAAACTCCGAAACAGTCCAAGGTCGATTGTGGTGATTCACAGAGTGTAGCAACAAATGAACCGAGGTATGTTAATTGTATTAATGATGGAGAATTACAATCACTTGGTAATGCAAAAAATGTGCATGGTGATTTGTTGCTAGATATGAATGATAAAGTTGCTAAGCCAACAACGGTAGTGAAATTCAAGCATGGCTTGGACTTGGTAAATGTTTGTAAAGTTTGAGTTTGAGGCCCTTCAAGGTGTGGCAGATAAGTGGTTCTTTATTATGAATTGAAAGAAGAAAGCAAATTCAATTCAAGGTGGAGAATTGTTGAGTTGAATTGAATTTTTTTGAGTTATGTTGAAGCCAAACCTTAAAGAACTTGAATCAAGCCAAAGAGGTACGGATTGGTGAAGAAAGAGGTAATGGTTTGGCAAAAGCCGAGAAGGACACAGCCTAGGATCAAACCATGTGATGCCAAAGTAGCGCGTCTTGACACACGAAATTGAGAAATTGGCCATGTCTTCATTGTTTTCGACAGTGTTGCCTCCCCTTTATCCGTGCATTCAAATTGTAAACATATATAAGGTGGCATGAGAACATTCTTGTAAACATTTGGCTGATTTTCAAAGTGAATAATAGAATTGTTCGCTCTCTTTGTCCGTTGATATAGATCGAATTGATCAAACCACGTAAATTCTTGTGTGTTGTGTGATTGTCGTATTATTATTATTCCGCATCATTCTATTACTATTTTCCTTGACATAGCAGCCAACGGAGGACACTCCTGTGTACTTCTATGTTACTAAAGGAAACAACGGCTCCCTCAAACTTGCCTTTGCACCGACCGGTCAAGGTAATATTGCTTCACTAATTAACTACTCTACATTGCAAAAGTTCGGATCTTTCTGTACTGTAACTTGACATGACAGTGAATCTTATTCAGGTCTTCTGTGGCAAATGACGTTAACAAACAAATTTGCGGAAGCTTTGTTCCATTACTTGATGGCGAAAAGTTCTCATTGAGAACGCCAGCAAGTTGAACCCCTTATATCTTGATAACTTGCATAATGAAAAGTAGAGATGCGTCAAATATTTTTTTAAACCAAAATAAACTAAACATGTATTGAAAGTAAAGAAGGTCTAAATTCATTTACGTAAAACCAGGTGGATCATTCGATAATCGAAAGCTTTGCACAAGGCAGTAGGACATGCATCATGCCGTGATTATATCCAACAATGGCAATCAATGGAGCAGCAAAGCTCTTCTTGTTTAACAATGCTACTGATGCAACAGTTACTGCATCTCTCAAGATATGGCAAATGAATTCTGCATTCATTCGGCCATATCCAAACGACCAAGATACCTCAAGTTGATCAATCTAATTTTGTTGGAACCTCATTTTTGCAGAATTTTTTACCATATAGCCTTTCTTTCTGCCTGTTGCGCCAATTTTGATGAGCACAGATTGATGAACTCAATGGAGGAGGAGATGATGGTGTTCGCATTCGTTATTGCAGCAGGCATCAAAGTTTGACATGAGTCATTTGGCACTGTATAATTACATATTGGAGTGACATGTGACAGATTTTACACGTTTTAATGTCAAACTTTTTATATTAATGTTACAAATTGCTTAACTAAATCATGAGCAATCTGATTCGCTAATCATTTTTCATATTAAAATTTTGCGACGTCAAAAGCAGAGGATTTTTATGGATCATAATAAAATCTAGTAGAATTTAAAATTTATTTATCAAAAAATCTAACCAAGAAAACTGCAGAACTAAACATTTCTCACTATACAGTGACAAAAAAGAATTTTTATGGAATTAATACATAGGCCTCACATTGAAAAGCTAAGAAAAATAGAGAACGAGGAATCTTATTTTCATGAAAATTATCTGCAAAGCTAAGTACTCCACTGTTACAAAATCTAGAATACTACAAATCAGCGACTTCAAGTGTTTGCAAGCTTTCCCAGACCTCTTGATTATCATCATTAAAATCCACTAATTTTTGCTGATTACGAAATGAATTTGTCTCTGTTGTATCTTCCTCATCGTCATAGTCATCTTCATCATCATCATCGCTATACTCATCGTCAACATAATTAGTGGTTCCATTGACTCCTTGTATGCTGCTATCATCTGAATTTCCTACAAGTAGATTAGCTTCTTTTCGTTCGTCTTCTGTTTTCGCCAAAGATAAAAGGATGTTCTTTGCCTTTTGATCAGGAGAAATTCCGCAGTTCTCTATTTCCTTGAACCAAATGACGGCACTGCCAAAATCTTTGCTTTTACCATACGCATCCATTATTGTTGTGAAAATCGTTTGATTTGCCCTAACACCATTTAACAGCATTTCTTCGTATTTCTCCATCATTCTCTCAATGTTATTTACCTTAGCATATCCTTTGATTAATGTCCCATAAGTGACCACGTTGGGTTTAACACCATCTCGTATCAGCCTTTCGAAGAACTTTTCTGCTCCCTCCATATCAGATGCATTGACATATGCCAATAACATTGTTGTGTATGAACAGACATCTGGGGTATATCTGCAAAGCATCGAGTGATAACAGATCAATTTGTTGTTTTAGGCAAAGAGAGAGATATCCACTTGGACAACATTAAATATAATAGAAAATAATTTAAATGCAATAGATTAGGAATCGGATAAAGATCGTAAATTCAAGGTCTAGGTCTGACATAACACTTCAAGAAAATCACATTAGCATTATGCACTTAGGCAGAATCATCCAAGAGCTCTCTATATACTGCTTCCTGAGAATATATGAGAAGTCAAAACAAAGACGCAATACATGCAAGGTAGGTTCCGCAAAGTTTCTAAAGTTGACCTTGTAATAACCTCTGCAGCTGATATAAAAAATGTACCTGTCCCTTCTCATGCTCCTAAACACGGTACGAGCTTGCTCCACCATTCCAGAAATTGCAAAAGCATCAAGCAAAATGTTATAAGCTTTGTGACTTGGCCTACAAGAACCAGCATGGCAGAAAAATTAAACTTTGCATTGAAGTAAACCAAAAGCCAAACTAGTTTGCAAGAAGAGCTTTAAATTTTACAGCAGGATTGAAAAACCACTGTTTAAAAGAATTAAGAACAGAAGCATTTAATCTTTTTGTTCTTTTTGAAGTTTACCCATGTCAGCGTACTTGGGTTTTAAGCCAAATTTGATTGGCAGTCACTAGGACATGAAAAATGAGAAAAGGAATCCCCAGGGGTATCATGTATGGAACTTCAAATTGACTAGTTAGACAATCTACAAAAAAAAAAATTTAGGTCCTTGTTTCTAACTAATAACAGCCAAAGAAATTTGGCACACCTGACACCAGCATCCAGCATTTCCTCAAAAACAGCCAAAGCTTCTTCCTCTCTTCGTGCTTTGCCGTAAGCATTAATGAGTAATGCGTAGCTCACAACATCAGGTTGAAGCCCAGATCTTTGCATCTACAATTAAAATTTACATCAATTTGCGATGCTCTTTTTGTAAAGCATAAAATATTCAACTAAATTAAACTATAGAAAAAAACTATGGGGGAAAAAATGATTTGGACAACTTTTCCAGCTTGTCATTAGTGAATAATTGCACAAGTGCAGAATTTCACTGTTAAAATTAAAGATAGAACTTTTATTACCTAAAATTCATAATTGGCATATAGAAGCCTACTACATGACTACTGAAAAGTGAAAAGATAAAATTTCACTTTTTGATTTGATTCTCCACGTATGCATAAAATAAATATCCCAATAACGCAGATAAGCATATATTTGACATGCTTAATTCAAGCACAATAACTGTACAAACCAAATTCTTACATCAAAATTAGTTTATACAGAAAAAATTACAAGATAAATTCAAGTAGTTTATGAAAAGTTTCAACAATTAGCCTTAAAAGTCATTTCAATAAATCATTTTGTGGCAAAAGAAATAATGTATTTCTTCATTTCCAAAAGAAAATATTGCTAGTGCTGAGGAAAACACTCATTTGTTTCATTTTATATGTTAGCTTCATATCTGAAAATTTCCAATTATATTGCAGAAGTTCTTTAACTAAGTAGACTCAACTGCATTATTGTAGAGCAAATAAATTGATAAAACAAACTTCAATTAGTTTCATAAAATTTTCAACATATACTATGTAATAAATAATGCCAAAATTCATCACTTAATCCAATAAGCATAGAAAAAAACATATAAAATATATTTAATAAACAGCTTAAAATATAAACCATATTTAATAAACAGTTGTGAAAGCATGCATGAAACGAAGCTAGTTAGAACAAGAAAGAGATCTGTAGAAAAAAAATTGTTCTGCATGCTTAAGAAAATAAAATAAAAGCTTTGATCTGTCTAAGATTGCAGTAAACAGAAACATATATACAAGACAAGTAAAATTGGATTATTGAGCTATAAAGTTTCTAATAAATCTTTCTCAGTTCTCTTGTTCCAAACACCAGAACCAAAAATGTTAACACAACTCAAAATTAGCACTGTCAGAATTTTAGTCAGTGGATATTACCTGGTCATATATCTTTGAAACCTCCTTGTAGTTAGTCTCAAATGACATTAGACTATTATATGTTACAGTGGATTGTGCAATTCCTCGCTTGGCCATCAGTGAAAATATTCTGCGTGCTTTTTCATAATTCCCAGCCTTCCTGTACAAGTATATCATCATGTGGAACATTTGCTGATCTGGTTTTAATGGTGATTTTTCATCATTCAAAAGAGTTTCAAAAGCTTCTTCTGCTTCCTTAAATTTGTTCCCCTACAGTAACACAAAAGACAAACATTTAGCAAAATAAACGCATTTCATACGCAAGATTACTAACAAATAATACAATCTTGTTGATTAGCATGTTTTTAGTTGGTTTGAGAACCATAAATGTGAAAGGTAATTTCATATCCTAGCAGCAACAGTCTGAAAAGAGATATAAAATATTTAAATTTTCAGGTCTACATTTAAGTCCAGCATTCATAGTGATCTACCATAGATGTCATCAAAACAAATCTCAGAAGTAACCAGATTTTTACATGCTAATCCAGTAGTCATACTCATCTAAAGGAAACATTGTTAATGTAGGGACTTCATCTGAATGTGTAATGTTTGTATGCACATGTAAACAGCATCTAGGAAGAGCACAAGGATCAAAATATTCAACTTAAACATTTTAATAGTTCATATAGGTCGAGCATTAAAGCAATCTTGAAATTCGGAGACAATTAATTATAAGTTTAATTTTGTGACTAAAGATAATTTATTTTATGTCGTTGACTTAACTTTGAACAAGTTGGTAAGTGTGACAGGTTATAAGAGAAGTGGAAGAAATGTCCACCAAGACTTAATCTTGAAGTAAAAACACCTCTTCTGTATACTGATTTATGTCCACCTAAATTCATTACACTGTAATATGTTATAAGCAGAGCATGTGCCAGCTTGAGATTTTTTTTTTTTCATATTCAAATAAAGAAAGTTGAACATAATTAATTGGACTTAAAACCAATACAGTTCACATTCCTTGATCTTGCACATTCAAGTCTTTTTTCAACAGCAACAGCCCTTTGAGCGTATTAGAATTAGTTATCTTCTTACAAAACCACTACAGGCAATATACAACCAATTCTTTTTTTTTAATGAAGATGGGAACTTGATGAAATGATGCTATCAGAAGAACACGAAGGAAAATCATTACAAAGAACAATCTCAAAACAGCCACAAGAATAGAGATATAAATCTGTGCACACATAGGAATAACAAATATTTAAATGATCCCCAAATAGTCAAAGGAAACTTCTTCACTTTGACAACCTTCCGATGCTACTTCTAGTACATGATTTTAAAGGCCAAACGTGCCAAAAAGGTGAGTAATGAAAAAAAGGTTCAGCACTTCAGTTGTCTTACCAATGTGCATACAAGTTCATCCATGCATGTAAGTCCATTTTATATTTGCATAAAAGGTGGACGCTAGATATAACATAACAATATCAGAATAAGCCCTCAATTTGGCCTATTACCTCGACAAAAGCTTTCAATATTATTTGATACGTCAAAGCTGAAGGTTCAGGACCTGAACTCTGCATCCTCCGAAATATGGCTTCAGCATTATTATATCGACCCCCTCTTCCATATGCCTCCATAAGAGCTGTATAGGACACAACATTTGCGGCATAACCCTTCTTATTCATACAGCTTAAAATCTTTTCAGCTGCAGTGAAGTTTCCTTCCTTTCCATAAGCCACCATAAGCATACGGAAATCAATTTCATTAAAATCCCACCACTGCTGCATTCGGAGCCATTCTAAAATCTAACAGACAATTAAGATTACACAAATAAAAAGCAATTAGAATTCCAAGGTAGAAACAGGACAATAACAGTAGCACTGTTTTAAAAAAAAAAAGATCAAAAGACTATGGCTTATATAGACGATGCTCCATAATCAGAACCTGAGGCATTTCTTTTAATCAAAGAACCTGAGGCAATTCGATATTGACAAAAGCATGCAAATGATACTTCCAGAGGAAGAGAAAAAGAGAAGGTTGTAGAATGAAAATGACCTTCTCTTTTTTGAGAAACCCAAACCATTAGTTGAGCTACTCAAATTGTGGGGAACATATTATCAGTAACTCTCTGCTATAACTATTATTCCTTAATTATTTACTGTAATACTGTTTCTATGCATGCCAAAGATTAGCTCTCACTGCGATCATTCATCCTTATTAAGTCAATTGATATCAACCCTCACAACCAAGCAATGATGTGACAACTAATTTATTTTTTCCTTCTAAATCTTCAGACAACCTAATACAACTGATACCTTTCACTCTACCACCAAGTTTTGACTCTGCTCTCTTAAAGCGATTTTTTTTTTTTAATGATTTCAATTTAGTCTTAACAGATTTAAAATGAGAGCTACAGCTGACATACCTCAGCAACAAGGTTCCATTTCTTTAGCTGCTTAAATCTAACCAATGTACCCAACACCAAGTCTTTAGGAAGAGCTTGATTCTTTATTTTTTCAGTTCTGAGGACAGAAACGGCAGAACCTGTATCCTCAATTTGCTTCATCAGTCTCCTCCAGTTCTTCTGATCTGCTTCATCCGCTGCATCTTTGAAGATTTCAACTTTCCTTCTCTTCTGCATGAACTTCCTAGGAGATAACATCCCCATAGCGACTACCTCAAATCTTTCACGTACTTTAACATTTATATTTAGAGGATTAGCGGGAAGTTTTGGCTGGCTGAAATGTAAAATATGTTATTCTAATCAGAATTGGCCACCATCATAATACGACTATAAAAATTCGAACCAAGTAGAATAATGTAGACTTTAATGGAATATGACTCAAAAATATTAACCAAGGATTGCAACACTGAAACACGCTTGTGAAAAATAAATGTTACGTAATTCCACTGCGCCTAAAAACACATGCAAACTATGTTTTCTTCGTATATTACAATAATGTAGCAGAATCCTTGCATCTAATTTAAAAAGCCATATAAGTTATGTGTGCACCGATGGTTGAGAAACGAGCAATCCATCTCTCCTATTGTTTAAATTTTTAGTCTAAAATATCAATACATTTTGCAGTTTAGAGTACAATTTCTAATTCTTACAAAAATATTCTGAAAAACTATGACAATCCAAGAAGTCAGAAATCCTAACTCCCTTTCATTTCCTCCACTCCTGCGTGCACTAAAACTATGAGAATTTTAACAGAACCCGAAACTTCAAATGTATAAAATTGTATACAAGCAAAATGAACAACCTATCCCACAAATTCTGCAACTTTCGAGTAAAATTTCCAGTCCAACAAAGCATAAACCCTGAAACAACTACACAATCCAAAGAATTCAAGACTCATAACTCAATTTTATTCCCACCAATGTCCACATAATAACCCAAAACTAAGAACTTGAAACAAGAACATCAACTTCAAAAACAAAAGAAACCTTTTTTTCCATACAATCCAAGTATTAGAATTCAGGGACAAGTTTGGAGGAACTAACCTCCAATTGCTTGAAGGAGCAGAGACGCAGGGCTTTAGGAGCAGTGCTGGAGCCATGTAAGAAGAGCTTTCAAGGTTCTATACGCATATAAATCGTTCAGTCAATTGGGTTTTGTATCAATCTTCCATGTGTGTGTGTGTCTGTGTGTGTAAGATTGAAAGCAAAAACTGCTTTGCTTCTACACAAACTGCGACTGTCATGACGATAACACAGGTGCGTCTCTATCTTTTCTGATATTTTACATCTGATATTTTAGAAAGGGATTAATACATCCATACCCCTGTATTATTTAATATTATGATTTATGCCCCTGAGCTAAAAATTGTACCTTCTAAGCCCCTGAACTAAAAATTGTGCCTTCTAAACCCCTGAACTAATTGTTTTTTCTAACTCCTCATCTGCTTTTGTAAAATTTTCCGTCAGACGAAGCTGATCTGGAAGTTAATTTTCTGAGGAGGCAGGACTTTCGAGTTGAAGTAAAATTTTGGAAAATCACACTTTTGTAGTTAATTAAGATGTCAAATTTGAAAAATTTCAAGACTAATTTTCAAATATTAAAAATGACACAAAATGTTAAACATGTATTAAAAAATTATTTTTTAAAAATTGCATGAGAATTGAGTATTTTTCTGAAAATTTGATTTTCTTACACGAAATTGACTTTTCGTAAGAAATTGTTTTTTAAAAGAAAAAAAAAACTAATTTTGTCAAAAAGTATACAAAAATATAAAACGATGTACAATAGTGTACACAGGTGTATAAAAGCATTTACATTTTTTTAAAATAATTTTATGAATTTCAATTTGAATATATAAGTGTACATAGATACATCAATATACATAAGTAAACAAGGCATTTGTATTTGTTTTTATTAAGTTGATTTACTGGTGTACACAGGTGTACACTAGAGTGCTTTGGTGTACACAAGTATATAAGATTTTTCTATTTTTTGTAAATTGGTCTTTTGGTGTACACATATGTACAAGCTTTTAAATTTTTTTAAAACTAAATTTATGGTTTTCAATATTAAATCGAGTAATTCTAAAATTTTAGGGACAAAAATTATTATTTAGCAAAAATTTCCTCACAACAAAACCATCGTTTGGTTGCAACTAGGGTTTCATTTCTGCCACTATTCGTGGCTCCAAAACCTCACCAGCACTGAATCAATTGACGACGGAGTAATGATCGTCGATGTCGTTGCAACTTTGTCAAAACGTAAGAGGAAGCATAGATGACATGTGATGCAGCTACTGGGAGCTCAATTTTCATCGCGATTTGGCTAAATCTATTTCTCATTAACTCTGGTTGAGTCTGATGCAAACTCATAGAATTTAGAAAAAGAAAACAAAATATTAGAGAGGAAGGATAGCTTTCATTACTAATGATCAGCTTACGAATACCTAAAGAACAGAAGAAGAAGAAGAAGAAGAAGAAGAAGATACAATAAAGGAATTTTCTACATAAAATCCTACAACCCATTTTCCCTCTCTCATATATCTCTACACATAACAGATCTGCAACAACCTTCCCTCTTTTTGTGCTAAAAACACCAACGAACAACCGATTGAATAACAAACAACTACAGCTGAAAAAATAGAAATAAAAATTAATATTGATGTGAAGCAAACCAAAACGGCAGGGTTATGAGAAGAACTTACCATCTAATGAAATGGTGCATTTTAGCAAAGCAGAGTTGACAAGGCTATTTGAGATAACCATTAGAAGATTTTTATTTTTATTTCTATTTTTCCAGCTGCAGTTGTTTGTTATTGAGTCGATTGTTGGTGGTGTGTTTGGGTGTAAAATTAGAAGAGTATGAGTGGTGAGTGATTGTAGTCTTGCTGTTTGGCTTGGGTTTATTTTGAATGGCTTCCATAGCCAGTTCTTGCAAACGAGCCAAAGAATGTGCATCGGAAAAGATTTGAGGTTTAAACATCGTTATCGGCATTTGGAGCTCATCGACCAAACCGGAAAGGAAGAAACTCAATGTCTGAGATTCCTTCACCTCCACCTTAGGATACAATTCATCAAATTCCTCCATATATGCTTGGAGAATTCCTGCTTGTCTCAAAATTCTCATATCTGTAAGGGGATCATCAAAAGCATGGCGGCCAAACCTTGTCGTCAACGCGTATGCATATTCCTGCCAATCGGTATATGCTTCCATGCCCTTCGTCTTCACATACCCATGATGCCATTGTATGGCTTTGCCTTCCAAATGCAATGCAGCAATTCACACTTTAAGTTCTGGAGCTGTACGATCCACTTCGAAAAAATACTCCTCTCGCAATAGCCACCCATCCAAACCCGTACCATTAAACCAAGGACATTCAACCTTAGTTGAATGCCCAACATAATCCTCTCCTTGATGAGTAGGTGCATTCAACAAACTTGTTGCAGAAGATGTACCCCTTTTCGAGATCCTTTACGAGCCATGACTTCCTTATTTTGCAGACTAAGACCACCAATAAGGTTCTTAAGCTCTGTAAAAGATTTTGATGAACGCTTCTCTGCTTCTACTCACCAGATCTCTTGCTTCTATTCGAACTCCTTCATCATCTCGAGAAGTTCATGACGAACCTCTTGGAACTTGGTTCCTTCAGCCATGATTTTTCCCACAGATGGAGAATCGAGTCTTTCTGATACCAATTGATGCAAACTCACAGAATTTAGAAAAAGAAAAGAAAATATTAGAGAGGAAGGATAGCTTTCATTACTGATGATCAGCTTACGAATACCTAGAGAACAGGAGAAGAAGATAAAATAAAGGAATTTCCTGCCCTACACCCCATTTTCCCTCTCTCATATATCTCTACGCCTAATAGATCTACGACAACCTTCCCTCTTTTTGTGCTAAGAACACCCGACTGAATGACAAACAACTACAGCTGGAAAAATAGAAATAAAAATAAAAATCTTCTAATGGTTATCTCAACTAGCCTTGTCAACTCTGCTTTGCCAAAACACACCATTTCTTTAGATGGTAAGTTATTCTCATAACGCTACCATTTTGGTTTGGTTTGGTTTGCATCAAAGTCGCATTCAAAGGTGGAGATCTCTCTCTCTGATCTACTGGTGATGGTGAGATGGGCAATGGTGCAAGAGAAAAAGTAGGTGGTGGCGGCAGCAGTTGTTATGAGGAGAGGAAGTAGGAGAGAGAAAGTTGGAGAGAGATATGAAATATCAGAAGGAGAGAGATAGACGAGAGAGAGAAGAGACAGAAGAGAGAGAAAGAGGAAGACAAAATTTTTTAGCAAGATTTTTTCCTTAAATGTACAAATGGGAATGCTATTTTCGATATTGAGTTTCAAAGGGGTCCCATTTTGGAGTTTAATGTTTGCAAAGTGAAATTTAGAAATTTCGAAACTCAGAGTCACATTTATACAAATCTGTGGGTTAATTATGAAACTTGGTGTAATTAACTCATAAATTTTTTTTCTATAATATGAACAAAGATCAAAACTAGAAATTAATAATTCTAAAGCTTTAATAATGTTAGTTGAGTTAATGACGTAAAACTAGTGTTAATTAAATTTGCTTGCTAGTTCCAATTCAGTAATAAGTTTCTCCAAATAAGTAATAGATAAATTAATTAATCTAATCGTTACTTTTCTTTTGTAAAATATCCTTCCAGAAGAAATTTCAGATAGTAAGTTTACAAATATTAAACATAACAAATGTCTGAACTTTTGGACATTTTCTTCTTGTTTTTTCCTTTTTTCTTTTGCTAATTCTTTGTCTATATTTACCAAATAATTACTTAATTTTGGTATATTAAAACACAGGACCAATTTAAATTAAGTGCCGGCAATTCCTATTCTCATATGCCTAATTTTGTCCAAACGTTAAACCTACTCCCACGACTACAAATACCATCAATTGTCTTTCATAAATAATTT
This sequence comes from Flueggea neowawraea, assembly GCA_948243855.1. Taxonomy (NCBI): domain Eukaryota; kingdom Viridiplantae; phylum Streptophyta; class Magnoliopsida; order Malpighiales; family Phyllanthaceae; genus Flueggea; species Flueggea neowawraea. The sequence continues at coordinate 13,594 of CAODLS011169054.1, forward strand.
GATTTGATGCTTTCATAATCCAATTAAACTGACTTGCGATACATAAGGTGGTAGATTTTGGAATATAATTCATGCATGTATTAATTATTGTTCAACATTTATGTGCCTAAGTCATGGCTATAAATCATGGTTAGTTCTTAATAATTTGCAGACCAAAACCACAACAAAAAACTGATCACGGTCAAGTAAAATTTCATACACAAAACAAGTTTAATGGCGATGAAGGTGGAGATCATCTTTAGTGGAAACATAAAGCCATCCTCTCCAACGCCAGAACATCTTAGGAACTTCAAAATATGTCTACTAGATGAGCTGGCACCACCATCTTATGTTCCTATTCTTCTCTTATATTCTCCTGACGAGTTTGGAAGCAATTACGTTGTTGCTGACAACATTGCAATGTTAGAGAAGTTGAAGGCATCATTGTCGGAAACACTCGCTCGGTTCTACCCTTTATGTGGAACACTTAAAGGAAATGTGTCTGTGGAATGTAGTGATAATGGTGCCCTGTATGTGGAGACTAGAGTCAATGTCTCTGTCTCTGAAATTATCAAGAACCCCGAAACAGAATTGTTGTATAAACTGTTTCCTTTCGATCCTTACAGGGAAAAAATGGATGAGGAAGCACTGATTATGGGCGTGCAAGTGAATGTTTTCAGCTGCGGCGGTGTTGGAATCGGGGTGTGCATATCGCACAAGATTGCTGATGGTGCGACCATGGCAACATTTCTCAATGCCTGGGCAACAACCACCACTGGAGTTGATCAAACACGAG
>CAODLS011169195.1:0-10043 GCA_948243855.1 Flueggea neowawraea
CAATATGACCGTTGCTTTGAAGAATATAGCCATTTTTTGGTCTGTGTCGTTCTCACGTACATCACATTAAACTTACGCATGTTACCTGAGAATTTTTGCAGCTCACGTACGTGAAAATACATGTTACGTATGTTAATCATCTTTGAGCAAGCTTTGCGTACGTGAAACTATATCTTACATGCGTTAATGACAACACACGTACGTTAACTTTTTCTTATGTACGTGAAACGTGCTTCAGAGGGTTCCAGTGGATTTTGCTTGTTTTCATACCCTCTCTCACATACGTGACAAGTTTCTAAAGTATGTGAGATGCTTCTGTGACTTGGTTTTGCAAATCCAAGCTTTCCAACATGTTTCTATTCAACTCAAACATTTTGCTCTTCATCAAAATATTTTGCTCATCATCAAAACACATAAGGAACTTATTGTTGATCACCCATGATCTAACAGCAGAGCCACAAACATTGAAATTGATGGGGACAATACATGGCTTGGACGTAGTAGTGTTAACCGATTGCGGTGCAACAGATAATCTTGTTTCCACTTCTATGATGGAACTGTTACAGTTGTCGTTACAAGAAACAGCTAACTATGGTGTGATAATAGGATCAGGGAAGTAATTCAAAGGAATGGGAGTGTTCAAAGGGGTAGTCCGAAAGTTACAATAACTCACCATTGTTGAGATTTTTTGCCCCTTCCTCTTGGTAGTACTAACGTTATATTGGGACTAAAATGGTTGGCAACCTTTGGAGAAATGAGGGACAATCTGAAGAACTTAACAATGACCATTGAGTTAGGAAGGTAGAAAGTGCCATTGAAAGGGGATCCGAGCTTGACCAAGGCCATGGTTTCTCTAAAAACTATGGTTAAAGAACTCATTCAAGAGAAGGAAGACTGATGATAGAGCTATACCATTTAGTAGCCGAAGAGGAAAAGGTCATGACTCCGGTGCTTTTTTGGAATTTGTGACACTATACACGTAGCAGAAATAAAAAAATTTGTCAACGGATTTTACCAAAGATCCATGCAAATCGATAAAACTGACTAAGGAATATGTGTTTACCTCTCAATAAAACCCCAAATACACTAGATAGCCCCCTTCATTTAAACCCAAACCTGACTCAATAAACATTTCTTGGACTGCACAGAAGAAAAACACAAAAAAACACACTAACTAACCCAATAACCAAACAACCCACTAAAATCCAAGACCATTACCATCTGCATCCACTTACCAAAATACCAAACACACAACACCGAACATACCAAATCATTGACTACGAATTCTCACTGCAGCAGATGCTCAAACCTGACGAGAGCAAGGGTTGTGCTATCATTGTGATGACAAGTGGCATATTGGTCATCGTTGTAAATAGAAGGAATTACACGTGTTATTGGTTACTGAAGGAGAACCCAAAGAACTTGAGTTGGATGAGTTAGAGGCTGAGGAAGGCAAGAGAGTTGAAGGGGTGAAGTTATCCCTCAATTCAGTTGTGGGTATTGTGGAGCCACGAATGTTGAAATTGATGGGGACAATACATGGCTTGGACGTAGTAGTGTTAATCGATTGCGGTGCGACACATAATTTCATATCCACTTCTGTGATGGAACTGTTACAGCTACTGTTACAAGAAATAGCTAAGTATGGTGTGGTAATAGGATCAAGGAAGCAATTGAAAGGAATGGAAATGTGCAAATGGGCAGTCCGGAAGTTACAAGAACTCACCATTGTTGAAGCTTTTTGGCCCCTGCCTCTTGTTAGTACTGACGTTATATTGGGATTAAAATGGTTGGCAACCCTTGGAGAAATGAACGGCAATTGGAAGAACTTAACAATGACCGTCGATTTAGGAAGGCATAAAGTGGTATTGAAAGGGATCTGAGCTTGACCAAGGCTATGGTTTCTCTAAAAACTATGGTTAAAGAACTTATTCAAGAGAAGGAAGGGTTAATGGTAGAGCTATACCATTTAACAGCCGAGGAGGAAAAGACTGTGACTGTGGTGCCTGTTGGAATTTGTGACACCATACACGCAGCGAAAATAAAAAAATTTGTCGACAAACTCCACCAAAGATATATGCAAATCGATAAAACTAACTAATGAATATGTGTTTACTTCACTTAATTAGAATCAGAGATGAGAAGATGATGTGGGAATTGAGTCACAGATGTTTCAGGATGCGAACACCCTCTACTGGTATCCACACGAATGAACTGAATTCGTGTTGGTGTGCTAGCACTGCCTTAAGGACACTCTCAAAACCTTGTTAATATTTTCTCTCTTGTTTAAGTGAGGTGGACGGCCAAGAGTTATTAGAGTTTCAAACGAAGCCAATTTATAGACTTTGGCAAACCCTTCTCCTAGTCTCACTAGAAGACCTAAGTCTTGTTCCACAATAATACTCTTATCATTGTCCTACAAGAATTGACCACTTATAGATTTATTCATTAATTAATAAATCAAATTCGGCTCTATATTTATTTCATCCCAAAATATAAATTCAGCCACCTTATGCCTCCTTTCCACACAAGTAATTCGGCCTCTCCTTATTGCATAAGAAAAACGCCAATTACTTGCAGACCAAGTCAAAGACTATATTTTCTTGTCATGGAAGGAAACGAATTTAATTTTTCTTAAAACTATTTAAAACAGATTATGACATCATTTCATTTAGCATACATTTTAAAACAATCATCCAGTTAATTGTATTCAAAATGTACGTATAAAATAATAGCAAGATATATCATAAAATATATAGTACAGTTCGTTCTAGTATGTGACATGTAGATTCACTCAATATTGGCAGTATACCCAAAATATCATTTGGGCCCACATGTCATAAGCAAGCCTTTAGCAAGACATTATGACTAACCAACTTGAGCGAATTCAATGACTCGACAAAACCTAATACACAGTTCAATATTTAGTCATTTTGTCACACGATATCTTGATTAAGCATAAAGCATGGATCATGTCATCTTTATAAAGTTTAATCAAACATTTCTTGATACCCAAGTAGATTGACCAAAACAAATGATATTGATAACTCCTATCAATTTCATTTGAGCACAACATTTGATCAGTCCTACTTGTTAAGTGGCCAAGAGATATCTCACTCAAATAAGAGAGCGACAAATTCCTTCACTATCACTCACATTCCTCCATATGATTTACCATATGTCCAATTATAGCGTGTATTACTATTTTGTTATAGATGATGTTGAACTGTATCCAAACATAAAGTTCCTCATGTAGGAATCCATGATGAATTCTGGTCGAAGAACTCAAACATCACTACTATGATAAGAATACTGATGACATATATTCCTTGTGGTATTTCTCAAAGCATGTCAGTCCAATATCATGTTCCCAACATATATATGTGTTCTAAGTAACATCACATGCCCATTATTAGTAAAACATGATCATCTCTCAGCAAGCATACTAATCTTGCCTCATTATCATTCCCATAATAATGAATGACTAGGGACGATTTAGAATAGCACTCTTTTATGTTAAGGGTTTACTATCAAGTCACGTACTTGATGACATAGGATAGAATAAACTATTCACGAATACTTTTATCAAGTTATTGCATTACTAAATAACATGATAATATATATGTCAAAATAAAATGCCTCATATTTTTTAAATAAAAATACAAATGATAATGTTTAAATGATTGGGCTAGGGCATATCACTAATAGTGTCATCCCAAGTTTAGGAACTGTTGACTAAGTTCTGCAAATGTGTTGCAACACTAACCAATCTTCGAGCACTATGCCATAGAGGGCAACCCTCATCGAGCACTAGGCGCTAACTCAGCAACCTTTCCCATTCCCTATTGAGGGAAGGTTGCTGAGTGCGCAACTGTTGTGCACTCTGACCGAGGTGTGTAAATGGTCAAATGGTTTTTTTATTTTATTTTTTTCCAAATTTGTTTCCCTCTCTCGTTTTTCATTTTTTGTGCATAAATATGGTCACTCTTCTCACTCACTCTTCCCACTCTCTATTGTTTATCACTTTGCTCAATTTTTTCTCATTTTGCTCAATTTTTTTTTTCAATTTTCCACCTTCTTATTTTAGTCTTTGACAAAATATGGATCCAAATTTTAACCAATCATCCTCTCAAAACCCCAATTTTTATGATTCTCAAAACCAATCTTATTAATTCATTCCACTAAATTTTCAATTCACCCAAAATTCTCAAAATATACCAAATTTTCAATTTACCCAAAATTCTCAAAATCAACCATATCTTTATTGATCGGGTTCTTGTAAGTGCACAAGAATCGATGTAGTAATTGTTGGTCCCAAGAATGGCAGTTCAAGAGGGGGTGAATTGGAGCTTGAGAGATTTTAACACTTTGTTGAAAATCTTTTTCAAATTAAAACCAATAACAAAGTTCTTTTCAAACCAAAATCAAACTTAAATACGAAATCAATAAAACCACCAATTCACAAATATAAAGTAATGTAAATAGAGTAGGGAGAGACAAAAAATTGATTTATAGTGGTTCGGTCCTCCTTGACCTACGTCCACTCCACTAGAACTCCTAGAAAATTTCAATCCATTATCTCCTCTCTTACGAGTGGAGGAAAACTGTTTACACCACTTATTTTTACGGGCTCAATAAGCAAACCGTTACACCTTGTTTTTTGGAGGATCAATAAGAAAATTGAACCTCTAGTTTTTATGGGCTCTACTATGAAACCAAACCACTAGTTTTTACAGGCTCAACTAGCAAACCAAAACTCTAGTTTTTTAAGGCTTACTAGCAACCACTCTTATTTTTCTAAGGAACAAGAAGAAGACCTATCTACCCAAAGCAAACAACCTTACTTGATACAAAATCAACACAAGAGTATAATAGATTTAAGTTCCCACCAACCTAGAAATGTGATAGCAAGTAAATAACTCAAATGGGTTAAAAAGGTAGAAATGAGAGAGAAAATGAATAGCAAAGGTCTCTCTCTTTTCTCTTCTGTTCTGGGATGTCTATATATATCCATTGGAAGCCTCAAAGTAGCCGTTGTGAAAGAATAGAAAATTATGTCCTTCAAAGACATCACAACCTTTTACGTGCGTAGCCATCATCTACGCGTGTAGTATCTTCATCCTTCAGAGTTTCGTGTGCGGTGTACTTCCTTCTACTTGCATTGCTCTAACTTACAGAATATGCATTTTCACCCAGTGGTTTACCACATGCATAGCACCATCTTTTATGTGCGTAGTCGTATGATCAAGATTGTATCTTTGATTCTTCATGTGACTTCTGACAGAGAATATTTGAAATTCAAATCCCGAGGAGCGTTTTGATTTTTTTAGTATTCTGGAGGCCTGTCTACGCGCTTGGGACCCTCATTTACTTGCATAAAGTGTCTCTTCAAAGATCATGCATTTACTCTTCTATGCGTATTGATCAGCGGTGATACGCGGTTTTGCCTTGTCTTGTCTTGCGAGTCCTGAATTTGCATGAAGAACTCATCTATGCACATACTATCTTCTTTTATGTGCGTAATATGATGCCTCTTTCAAACCAGTAGCTTCTTCATCTCTAGTACGTGCCTTGCATAGCCTTCTACGCACATAGTTGCTAGTCTTGCATTCATCAACATGCTTTGATTGCTCTTTAAGTGCTTTGTGGCCAGATATCAGCAGGTCTGCTACTTTGTATCTTTTTCATGAATGTTTTGCATTCATCATCATCAAAACCTAACTTAACAGTAATAAAACCCTTGGAGCATTCCTGGGGTGTCGAATCCATAGGGAACGCGTATTATTTAATGATGAAAAAGCAAAGGAAAGCGATAAAAACCAAGATTTTGAGTTGTGAAGGGTTTGATTTTAAAAACATAAAATGAAATAACAAAGTAAATAAAATCATTTGGATCATTGAGATGTAAGCATAGACTCCTTTGACTAAATCAATGAAATGGGTTTTGGGGATTGAGTGTTATCTCTATAAGACTAACCAAAGGCAACTCTCGAGGCCACTCAAGTCATACCTACGATTCCCAGGTGGGTCCTTTCGGCCACACCTAACCAAATTAGGCCCATTAAGTCCATTGAGGAATTTCATCAAAAACCTCACATGCATAGAATATGACTATCCTAAATCATTTAAGTTTAATGCTTGTAGACCTCACCTAGCCTTCATCTCTCAATCCATCAACTAGGTTTATCAAAACTATCATCAAGGAAATCAACCTCAATAATAATCAATCAAAATAAGCTATTAAATTAAATCCAAAGGTAACCAACAATTGTAGAAGATAAATCACAATACCCATTAAGTAAACTTCAAATATTGAACATAAAACACGATACTCATTCATAAGTATAGCAAGTAGTCATCAAAACTTACAACTCAAAATCCAAACCAAAGATCTACACTACCATTGCTAAAAGAAAATAAAAATAAACACTAACCTCTAGAATAAAGCAACATCACCAAACATAAAATATGAAATGGAAAGCAAAAGATGTGGGGGATTCCTTTCCAAGACCATAGGTCTCTTCAAGGAACCTTTTTTCTTCCTCTTAGGCCCTCTTCTTTCTTCCTACTTGGCTCCCAGTGTTTAGATGATGTGTGGATGACAAAAGAACCCCAAAATAGTGTGAAATAGGTGTATTTATACCCCTCTTGGTCTCCCCAAAACCCTAGAAAAAGTGTCCAAAAGATGCCACCTTATTATGTCTTGGTCCCCACTCTTTCTGTCCTTTTCTGCACACCTTTTTTTTTTCGTTCCAGAGTGTCACTGATCGTGACACTTTTCTGTCTTCAAAATGTGCCCAATTTTGCTTGTCACAGCCGTGATAGACAAGCACCACGCCTGTGACACCCCTTTTCTCCATGAAACCTTCATTTTCTTCATGTTTGCTTGAGTTTACTTGGAGCCTTTCTATTTTGAATCATTTATCCACCTTTTCCAACTCATTTTTTTTCAATTTATATCATCCTACAAACATTACAACATTATATAAATTTTACCATAAAAAAACATAATTTATAGGATGAAAATAACAACATTCTTGCTTGATTAATCATGTAAATTTAGGATACATCACTTATTTTCCACCTTTTATGAAAAATTATCCATATCCATATTTTTTCCCAAATATGCAAATAAATTCTCATAATTTAGATGTCGGTTCTCGAATCGATAATTCCAAATCGATGGAAACAGGTTCTATTTCATCCTCTCAAATTCCATCATTTTCCACATAACAGGGATTGAGAATATTAATTCAACGCAAGAGCCGAACGAAGAGGTTGGAGATAAACATCAACCATGGAGTATGGAGGATGACAAAAAGCTCACAAAAGCGTGGCTTACAATTCAAGTGATTCGATTGTGGGCAATGGGCCAAGAGAGAAACAATTTTGGAAACGAGTTGTCGAGTATTACAACGAACATCAAAGATCGAGTGTGGAGAGAAAAGCAAGCACTTGCAAGAACCATTGGTTTTGGATGCTACCTGCGATTAATGGTCTCAACCAAATCTACAATAAATTTTTAGATGAGCATCATAATGGTTGGAGTGATGATCAATTGAAGGAACATGCTCGAGAGCTATATTATCAAAATAGTAAAAGACGTTTCAATTACAAGCACGTATGGGTACTTTTAAAAATGATCCAAGGTGGAAAGCAAACGCTTCTCTATCTGCATCGTCAAAAAGAGCAAAAAATAACTAGAGTCATGCCTACACAATTTCACCAAATGCGGAAACCAACGATGGTGAAGTGATTCTTATTGGAGAAAAAGCAGCAAAGGCTAGGTTAAAAGAAAATGGAAAGCAAAGGAAACTGCAAAAAATGGAGCGGAAGATTGGCATGAAATGTTGAGTGATTTTCTAAAAACTCAAAAGGAAAAAATTGATGTTGCACAAAGATTGAGTGATGCTCGGTAAAAAAATTGATTATGAAATATTTACAAGAGATACGTCTGGCATGACTGCCGAACAACTTGAGCAGCACCGTAAGTTTTGCAATGCAATAACAACGAAATGGGGTATGGATTAGCCATTTTATGTTCTTTTTAGAACTAATTGCAATGTAATATTTTTAGTGTTTTGTTATTAATATTTAGACATTATTGTAATTTTCTATTAATGAAATTGTATTTTCAATGCTTAGTTGTTAGTTTTCAAGTTAAATTATATTTTAAATATTTATACAATCAACCATTAAATTTTATTTTACTAAAATTAATTATTTTTAAATATTCAATTAAATAATTATTAAAATAAATATTATCTACTATAATTCCTAAAATAATATTTTTAACTCAAATATTAACTCGCAAAATATTTATGTCAAATACATATTTTTATTATAATTTAGATGTTATAAATAAATGAAATAATGAGTGAAATGATTGTGGATCTCATATTAGAGTATAACGAGAGGTTAACCATTAGGGATAAATGGTTTATTGAGTGAGAAATTAGTGGATTTTTAATACGGCATACCCATCAACCTAAAAAAATAGGGTTAGCCATTAGAGATGCCCTAATTATTAGCATTGCTATCTCAAGAAAAACTCTAGCCGAAAAAGAACTAGTGCTGATCTCATCCGAAAAAGTCAACATTGCCTACTAGTACATGAGAGGCCACCAAGTCATGAAATCCGAAAGAGGCTGTGAAGTAAAATGATTTTGGACAATAAAAAGCTCTAAAGGCCTAGGCTTGCTCATTATCTATTTGAATGTGCCTCTATCCCTTTTGGATTAAGCAATCTCATAATATTTCTAGGAATGCCTTAAGCTAGGTCGAGGTGAGTATGAGTCAGTTCAGTTTGGAGATTTGAAAATCTCTAGAATCGAACTTCGAAGATTTTATTTTCTCCCAAAACGGCACCAAACCAAATTTCCGAAAATTCTAAAAGTTTAGTTCGGTTCAATTAGGATATTTCAGTTCAATTAAAATGTATCAATTTCAATTCAATTTTCAGATATTTTTAAAAAATAATCAACTTAAACAATAAAATATCTAGGTCGGTTCAAAAGGAGCTTGAATGACCTTAAGGTCAATAAAGCTTCACTCAATATAGCTCCGCCTTGAAAATTTTAAACCAGGGCAAAAGAGAGCCCAGTGAAGTATAACATATTGTTGGTCATTATATAACTCATTGCTCCCTTCCTTTTTGTGTTTCTCTTCGATATGGGACTAGTAGTCCCTCCCATTTTTGGCTCTCTCTCTTGTGATCTCAGTGAACCACTAAACATACATCCACATTAGTTTAATCCAAATATAAACAAAGTTGCTCACCTGAATCATGCGCTATATAGGATAATTTCACATTTATTAATTATTTTTTGGCCACAAATCAAAATAATTAGTGATAAATTGTTAAGTTTGACATAAAAAAAAAGTGGTGTATAAATGAATGGGCAACGTCAGGAATTAGAGCGAAAACAGCAAGAGTAATGGCGAAGAGAGGGGTGAGAGTGGTAATATCAGCAAAAGACATGAAAAAGGTTGTGGAAGTGAAGGAGATGATACAGAAAGAGTGTCCAAAACCTGAGATAGCAGTGTTGGAGATTGATTTAAGCTCTCTTGCTTCTTTCAGGAGATTATGCTATGAGTTTCTTGCTTTAAGACTACCTCTTAAGATTCTTATGTGAGTATCTACAATTATACTTGAGAATTTTTTATTGGTTTCAAATTTATATTAAGTAAATTAATTTGAGAAATATAAAAACCCATTTTGCAGAAATAATGCAGGAGTATTCTCTAAGAATTTGGAATTCTCTGAAGATAAAATCGAGATGACATTACTTAGGTACGTAATATGAATTTTTGTTAAATATTATTATTACATAATCCTAACCAATAATAATCATTTATATACCATAAATATTTGTCTAACAAAACCCTTATCTTTATTTTATCTTAGAATCAGAAAAATATTTATGTTTCTTTTCTCCTTTTATAAAGTGGAACGAGATGAGCAAAATTTAAGGGGAATAATGGAAAATGATAACGATGATGATGATTTCATAAAGCTAAAGAATTGATTACAACTTTAAAAT
>CAODLS011169217.1:0-11568 GCA_948243855.1 Flueggea neowawraea
GGCATAAATACATGTTAGGGAATATTGTATTGGATCGATCCATTCATGAGAATACTAAATGGTTATATGTCATAAGTAGATCTCATGCAATCTTATACTGGAAATCCTTGGACCTAAAATCGCTATGGATTCTAGGTGAGGATTAGTATACTTTGACCATTTGCCTAACGCTTTCCGTAACTGGGGACTAGTATGGACTTGATTGGGTATGCTAAGAATCATGCTAGACACATGAGTGAAGTGAAGGAATTACCACTTTCTCATAAGAGAGAGAAGATATCACTGGCCACTTGATAAATGACACTGAGTAGTGCATGGTCATGCCCAAATGCAATGATAAAAGAGTTATCATTTATTTGATTGAGTCAATGTCATTTAGAGATCAAGAAATGTTTTAGAAAAAAATTAGGGTGACATGTTCCATGCCTCATATTAATCATGATATCGAAAGGTAAAGAATTGTATAAGGTTGCAATTATGTTTGTTGGCTCTAGTCGACATTCATTCAATTTGGGTAGTCACTACGTCTTGCTAGAGGCCCATAGTGATTTATGAGTATTAATGTATATTAAAATTATTTCCAACATTGAATGAACCTACAGGATCGCACACGAAAGATCTGCAACGAGTTTTATCTCTCTTCTTGTAATTAGGTCAAATGTTGACTTAAGGTGCATAGGTGCAATTAGGGTAGTTTTATCTGAACCCTGAACCCCTAAACCCCAAACCTCAAACCCTAAACCTCAAACCCTAACCCCTAAACCCATAATATGAACATGCATTGATGTTTGAAGTGCCTTGTTTCACAAAAAAAATATTTTTGAAGATTTTCCATAGGTGAAAGGATTGTAGCCTAAGCCATGCTTGGATAAAGATTGTCTTTGAGAACCCAAAAGTTTTTCAATGTTTTCTTTTCCATGTGTAAGCTTTGAGGCAATAGAGGAAAAATCATCAACACTTTTCTTTAAAACAGATCTGTCATTAATCAAAGCTTCATTTTCTTTTTCTAAAGCTTTCACCTTAGCTTCAATTTTTGCAAAATTCTTTTTCAAAGCAATATGTCTGTTGCCAATTTCTTCAAATTTATTGCTCAAATCATCAAATACATCTTGAAGCTCATCAAATGTGTAAGAATCATATACCTCATCTTCTTCATCACTTAAAGAGTCATGTTCCTTAGCCATTAGACACAAGTTTGTCATTTCCTCCAATTCTTCATCCTCATCCGAACTAGTGTCATCACTATCACTCCATGTAGCTTTCATGACCTTTCTCTTCTTCTTCTTTGAAAATTTAGAGTATTTCTTTGGAAGAAGACAATATTGTTTAACATGACCCGGTTTGTTATAATTATAACAAATGATTGGATTATCCTTCTTAGAGTCCTTCTTGAATTCTTTCTTTTGGTATTCTTTTATGATTTGATTTTTTCCTTTCTTCCAATAGTTGTTTTTCTTCATGAAGCGCTTAAACCTTCTTGCATACATGGCAACTTCTTCATCATCACTCTCCTCATCTTCTTCATTTTCTGATTCTTCAATCACCTTAGACTTAAGGGCCATTCCTCTTCTTTTGTCATTCTTTGATCCTTGCTCTTCATCTTCAAATAACTCCATCTCATGAGTGAGAAGAGATCCAAGTAGTTCTTCCAATGGCAGTTTGTTAAGATCCTTTGCTTCCAATATTGCATCTTTCTTTGATGCCCATGATTTTGGAAAAGCTCTCAAAATCTTTCTCACAAGTTCTAAATTTGAATAAGTCTTCCAAGAGCCTTTAATCCATTCAAGATGTCATTGAATCTATCAAACATCTCCTGAATTCCTTCACCTTCCTTCATCTTGAACAATTCATATTTGTGGAAAAGAAGTGAAACTTTGTTCTTTTTCACTTGAGAGGTTCCTTCACATGTGATATCTAAGGTCCTCTAGATTCCATAAGATATAGAGAATTGCTAGACTTTCTTGAATTGAGTTTTGCTGAGAGCACAAAATAGAATGTACATAGCCTTGTTGTTATAGCGCATCATCTTCTTATCATAATCAGTCCATGTAGATTTTGGCTTCAAAGATTCCATTCCATCCACTATTTTCTTTGGCACATATGGACCTGTTTCCACTGTATCCCATACTTCTTCAGCTTCACACTTCAGAAATGAAGTCATCCTTGTCTTCTGATAAACGTATTCATTACCATCAAAGAAAGGAGATATGTTAATAGACAAACCTTCATATTTGGACATATCACGAAAGGATGTCATTTTGGATTTTATACTCAAAGTGGTTAAACTTTAAATATTGAGCACAAAGCTCTGATACCAATTGTAATCCAAATATGGTAATCCAATAGGGGGTGAATTCTAAAACTTTTTGAAAACTTTTTATAATCTTTTGTAAAAAAAAACAGTAGCTTAATTCAACACACAACCACAAAATATGAAAGTATTTGATCCTATTTGACCTATGTCCACTCCTCTAGCTCATTAAAGAGTTTACAATCCACTATGATTCTTCCTCACTTCCAGGGTGGAGGGAAACCTTTACACTCATTGTTTTGCAGGCTCACCAGAAACCTTTATAACCTTGGTTTTGCTGGACCAAAACAAGAAAACCAACAACTACTTATTTTTTAAGGCAATAATAAGCAAACCTAAACTACCCTCAAACTTTAACACCAAAGCTTGATTACAGTAGATTTCTCAAATAAGGAAAAGTATTCCCACACCAACACAAAAAGCAAATAGCAATTCAAAAGCTTGGTTGGAGTGTAATAACTTAGGAGCGCTTAGAGAGAGAAAGTCAAGAATGAGATTAGCAAAGCTTGGGCACACTTTCAAGGCGTTCTCGCTTTGTCTCTGAAGTGCAGACCTCTATTTATAGGTAGGTTCTAGAATGTATCCATTGTGGGTCTCTAAATAGCCGTTGTGAGATGAAAGCTAAATTCTAATTTTAATGACATCAGCAGGTATAACGTGCATAGACAGGTATGCAACGTTAGTTGTAGATGTCCCATTAAGACATGGTGTGACTTGTTCCTCTTCGGCGTTTCTTGTACAAAGCTTGATATCTACTGCCTCAAATGTCATTTAGAGTAACGTGACTTGAATCTTTGTAATGCGCTTTGTATTTTTATCAGTAGCAGTCACCTGGAAATTTTCAGCTCACAACGTGACTTATATTCTTGCAATGTGCTTTGATCAAGCCTCAGTGTGTGTTGATGATAGTCACTTCATCCTTCTATGCGCATTATCGATCTTCAAATATCACACTTTTGATTCTTCACGTGCAGCTGTTAGACGTCAAAGAATATTTAAATTTGAATCCCAAGGTGTCGACTTGTCAGATGTTGACATCACCCTTGTCAACATGACTTGTAAGCCTTGCAATGTGTATTGACATCTTTCTTCAAAGGTAACTCCTTTACTCATCAACGTGACTTAAGGTGGAATAAAACGTTGATTGGCGTTGCCATGCAAGTTGACTTCAAGTCTGATACACATCCCGTCTACGTGACTTGTATAACCTATAACGTGACTTGTACGCATGTGCAATCAAGGCCGAGAGTTCTTTACTCGCATAATGCGACTTGATCCCAGTCAACTAGCCTTGTATGATTCAAAGACCTTTTGCTTCCTAAGTGAATTACGTTAACGGGCCTTGTAACCTCTAATACACGACTTGTAACACTTCTCAAAAATCCAGAAATCCTTGAGTATGATCAATGTGACTTACAACGGGTATAACGCGCTTTGATCATACTGTTATGGGCTTAAATTAAGCTACAACGTGCATTGCTTCACTTTTTCACAAGTTTTATTGAAATCATCAAAACTGAGAGTTAACATGTACTTTGTTATACTAGTCAAAAGAGTTTCATTTTAGTTGTTACACTAGTTGTACTTGTGTTGTTCTTCACTAGTACTCGATTTTTACTCGTCAAAAAAGTCTTCATTAACACTAGTATGTACTCGAGTTGTACTCGCTCTCATTGGCTTAAAGAGTGTGGTCAAAGTGCATTCAACTTTTTGATGCATGGTCAACATGCAGTCAAACTGTGTTATTTTTAAATATCTTTTTCTTTGTTTCCATTTTTGGTATTTTTTTACATGTTGTTGCATTTTTGAAATTGCATTTTGTTTTGTTGCCTATTTGTGTGCATCACACACACACACACACACACACACACATATATATATAGAGAGAGAGAAAGAGTAGGATCAACTTACACTAGGTCTAAGTTTTTTGAGCTTACACCAAATTTTCCCTATCCATTCATTCAAACTGATGACCCATAATTGTCACATCTATGACCCCCTATTGTCAACATTTAATAATCATTAAATCTAAAAGAATAAATGGTGAGGATTTGGTGTAAGTTCAAAAGACTTACTCTTGGAGTAAGTGGAGCCTATATATATATATATATATAGTTGGATTTTCCACATGATAATTATTAATTAACCACTAGAGCTGATACGGGAAGAATTGAATTTAGTGATGGTGCACATATGAATTTTCAACCTAAAATTGGCACATCAACATTTGAGATATATGTACAATATCACACCTCAATTAGCTCAAACAATGAAAAGGGAAAGGACATTTTTACAATTTGTTTATAGACGAGTGAATATCATTTAATTGATGCCTTGCGATAAGGCCACCTGTCAAGACCTATCCCATGGTGATAGGCTGTCAAACCACCAAAATAATTCTTACTCAAAAATAATAATTCTGTAAATAGTATTGAGCAGGGTCGAATCCACATAGATTGGTAAAGCTTATTTATTCGTCGAAAACAGAGATAAAATAAAGTTGCAAAAATTGGAAGTGAAGTCTAGAACAGAAACCAATTAAATTAGAAATTGCAATAAAGGAAATAATAAAATTGCAACAATGAAAATATGAGAAAATCAATAAGAATAAATGTCAAGCCAAGATACTCCTCAATTCAATCCAATCAGTTGATCACAGACGCAAAAAAGTCAGTATAAAGCATTCGAATAGATAGAGTTAAGTTAACGATGATGCACTCAATTAACACATCTCTTCTTACCTGTTCGATAGCCCCAAGATGCCCTACAGACTATTTTTCTAACCACTAGACAACCCCTGGGACGCCCTGCAATGTTTAATCTATGGCAGCAGTAAGAACCAAAGAGACCTCTATCCTAGCCAGTGAAACTGGAAACGCTGTGATTTATTTAAACCAGATTATTCAGTTCCATAACAATAAATAATGCTCAAACCACATAAATTCACGTTATTTGCTACGTAGATTAGGACTAATATGACGCACTATTAATACTAAATAAAAATATATTATCTCAATCAATCAACAGGCCTTCATCAATCAATTAATCGAAATAATAATAAAAGAACTAAGGCACAAAAACTGAATAAATACTCAAAATACTTAATAACATATAAAAACATAAGTCTCACAACATAATAGGATCGAACCTTGAAAGTACCTTGACTAGAGAATTGTTTAGCTACTCAAACAAAGAAGAAACATGTGAAATATGAGAGGAAATAGTTGAGGGGTGTGCTGCCCCTTAGGGTAATGAAAAGCCTCTCAAGTAATAAGTTTAAGAGAGAATTTATATGTGATTTCCCTCAAAACCTAAATCTAACGTAAATAATATTGATAAATTAATAATAATAACCCTAATGTATTGTTCTAGCAGTAAAATTAGGTTAACGCCTTCACACAAGTCCATAAGGCTCAAATTTTGATGCCCGATAGTGAAAACACACGGCTCAATGCCTAACAAATCAGCCCAGTCTTTGTGCCCTCTTCAGCATGATCATGCCGAAGTGCCCTCCAAGTTGAAATGTGCCCAAAATCGCTTAAAATCCATGCATTTCATCAACGTTCCACCTAAAACACCAAAGAAGTGAAAAGACAAAACAAACATAAAATGCAACATTAAATATGCCTAAAATGCAACCTATCACATGGAAACTGAAACATGATAGGTTTTTAAAAATAATTTTGAAAATTAGGCACATTTTTTTGTAAATAGTTAAAAGCTAAACATGCTAGGGTTGGAAAACCCTAGCAGTCCTCCTTCACACTAACCACCGCCGCTGTCGACCCACAAAACCCTAGCCACCTCCAGAACCGTAATGTTATTCCTCCGACGCCAGACGCCATCATCGTTCATCGTCGTCTAGTCGTGTGTCAAAGAAGACAAGCCAAGACCAAATTTGATTGAAGAGAAGAGAGGGCGACACGGATAGAGAAACCAGATCTGAAGAGAGGAGGACTAGAGCAAATGAGAAAGCGACAAAGAGAGAGGATGAACATAAGAGAGCGCGACGAAGGAGAGACGAACGCAACGGGGGAGAGACACGATGGAAGAGAGACGAACGGGAACAAACATGATAAGAGATGAAAGCGACGAGAACAAACGCGACAGAGGAGAGAAAACGAGGCTGTCAAAGTAGTAAGTGGGGCAGCGACGAGGGCGATGGTTTGCTAGGGTTCGATTGCAAGGGTTTCGCAATAGAGAGGAAGAGAACAGAGGGAGATGAGAGAGAACAGAGGGAGAAGAGAGAGAAAGGGAAAGACAGAAATCTGGGTGTTTAGTTGATGAGAGAGAAAACGGATCAAAAAATGAAAGATATATTGCCAGATTTTAGTCTATATACCTAATAAATCTGGCATTTGTCAAAACAAAATTCAAACGATTTGTATATTACCAACTAACATTTAAAAAAATTAGTATTCAGTTAATTACTAAATTTTGGATTCTAGTAGCCCAAATCTGAATTTTTTTAGACATACCGCATAATTAACTCTAAAAAAATAATTAGTGTTCAGTTCTTTTCTCTAAATTGTGAGGTTTTGAAAACTTTTAATTTGTTTGTTTGATTTTCATTCGTTCTAATTGACATTCAAATTGGTTTATGCGAAAATTTTAAAAGTTTGTAGATATAATTGTATGCAAATATCTAGATCCAACAAACAAAAAAGCAATTTCTATTTTATAGTATTCCAATTGAACTGGTTTATATATAGCAAATAATTATGTTTATTATTTTACTATATGTTTTGACATATTTTAACAACTTTACGGAAAAATTAACCTGAAAAGAAAAAACACCTCATAAATATTAAAAATAGATTTCGTCAGCGGGTTAAGAGGTAAATTTGTATCCATGAAAATGACAATTATAATATAATTATTAACAAAAAAAAGGTAAATATGGATGCTCCATTATCGTAAAAACTCTATTTTATTTTGGAACATATTTTTTACAGTACGTTAAAAAAATGGTCCAAATAATTGTACTGAATTGCCAAAAAATAAAATCAAATGTACATTTTTTGGGACCTTAAGCAGGGAGGACCATAACAAAGCCTGGAATTTCATTTCTGCTATGTTGTTTCAGCTATTAAAAATGATTAAATAAAGACATTTCCTTCTCAGAAAACTCTGGATTCCAATAAACAATATACCTGAAGATCAATGCTCATTCGCAAAAGCAATGATCCCGTACCTGATTTGTAAGAAATGTAAAAGTTTACATACAGACTGTTAAAACACACTATTTTATTCTACACTGGGCCAAGCACAATAGGCTGTCACTGCAGAGAGAACAAGCAGAAAAAGAAACGCAAGTTTCTGTGTTATACCTTATTACATAGGAACCCCTTGTTTATTTTCTTGTTGCTCACTGATTTTCGTAAGGTAATATATTACTTCTGAACTTTTTAGGAAGTAGTTAATTACCCTTCAACTTGTAAAAAAGCCATCTTTAAAAATTTGTTGGCCAAAATGACAATTTGGAGAAAAAAAATCAGAAAATTGCTATTTCAGCATATAAGTCATCGTAAAATACGTATTTACACAAGTTCAGAAGCTAATTACTTATTATGCAATGTTCGAGGGTAACAAGAAAATATAGCGTGACTACGTAGTACTCCAGTGTGATCTCCGCAATGAGGGATAGGTTGACCAGTCTCTGTACAAGATGGAACTGAACGATATGAAGTTTCAGGAGGCTCACCAGGTGGGGGTGGAGGGATCCATTCCTGAAGGAGGAGGAGGAACATGCTCATTATCAGGAGGTGGTGGAGGAATCCATTCCTCTTCAGAGGCGGAGGAGCTATTGACGCATCCCCTGATGCCAAACACCCTGTGTGGTCATTTGGCTTAGCAGTCAACACTGTGCTGCTGACAAAATCTCCAGCACCCGTGTCAGGAGCAGATACTCCATCTTCCAGGTCGACCTCCATGTCAACATCCTCACATCATGGAACTCCCCTACTGTAGCCTCACCTTTTACTAGTCGAGGAGGTGAACCTGAAGAAAGTCTAGTCCCCAATGTAGCTGCACTTTGCAAACCATTCTCAACATGGGTGGAAAGGGGAGAAGATTCAGATTTTCTAGTGTTTTCGTCTGCGTCAAACTCGCGTCCTGCAGTTTCTTGAGATTTTTCCCCTTCTTCCATGGAGTCACTAGTAGCCACGTGAATAACATCTTCCATTTGTGCAGACACAGCAAGCTGATAAATTTCACTCTTTATGGTACCTTCTGGCTGATTAAGCTGTAAATTGTAATGAGCCCAAAACGGAAGTAGAGATGACCCATAAGATGGAAGCGTCTCAATATCAGAGAGTCCAATCTCCACTTCTAGAATATACTTCCACAACCTATTATTGTACCTGAGAAAACATCAAAGTAACGATTATTAAACGATGAAATCCTCAAACAACACAGGGAAACAGCCAAAAGTGAATACCATAAGTAAATGAAGAAAATAATAGCAAAATTAGATCTCTTACCTTCTGAGTGATCCCATTCTCTGCAGCAAACACTCAAATTGCTTCAATAGTTCAGTCCAAGGATCTATCCCTTTCTCATGTTCATCAGGAGCTACCGCAACGTTTGTGCTCCTTGAAACAGCTAGACAGCGACCATCTGGAAAAGCATCAGCTCCACCTGAGCTTTTCTCCACTGCAGTATGATGTTCATCAGCTGAATAATTTTTGACATTCCATAATTTGTTTCTGTCTCCTTGAACAACTCCATCCAGTATTTGGCCATTAGGATGTGGCGTAGCGGAAGCTATGAAAATTGAAAGATAACTAATTGAATCTGTTGAGAAGCGCACAAATACCGAAAATAATTCTTCTAACCTGTTGATTCAAAGAATACCAAGAAAATAGAAATCAAAGATTGTTGATTCAATAAAGAATACCAAAATTTGGAGAAAAAAAAAAGGTGTTCATACCACAAATATTATTCAACGAAAAACCCCAATTGCATAGCATAGATGTCTTTATATAGGTATAAAACCCTAAACAAGAAAACCTAATTAAAATAGGAAGAGACTCCTAAATAAAAAAACCTAATTAAAATAGGAATATACTCCTAGTAGAAGTAGGATCCCGAAAATCATCTTAAATAATCCTACAAGATTTACACTAATAATAAAAATATTAAAGTAATACAAAATAATAAAGAAAATCAATTTCTTGATTTTCTTGTGCGTCATCATTCTCTTCTTGTTCGAAAAAACTAGTCCTCGAGTTTTATAATGGGGAAAGAGATCAATAGCAACTGTTGTAAAGCATACATGATCTTCTACTTCATTGTAATTGATTGACTCCAAATAATAGCACTCTGTGTGATGTTGCAAAGTTGGACACGAAACCTAGCACCCTTGTTTCAGCCACTCCAATTTATAAGGCTTAGGATGTTTTTCAGTCTTACCAAGGATGGTACGGGTTGACTGAAAAATGTTAGTGGCAAAACAATCATCATCACTCGCAGCCTTCGGCGTCAAACAAGACCATCTAACCACAATTGACGCCCTAACTTCACCCTCAACAAGCACTTCGTCGACTATTTCCTCATCATAAATTGGATAGCCAGACAACTCAATATCGTCCTCCTCACAGTCGTCAATGTCATAAAACAATGCCTCAGATTGTAGGCTTTCACGAAACTCAGGGATTTCGGTTCTCATACCTGTCTCCCAACGTCTTCGATCATCCTCTACCACTGCTCTGTGACACCTCTGAGGAGCCTCAACTTCGTGATCATCACCCTCCTCAACGTCACCATCCTCAACATCAGAGTTTCCTCGGTGGTTGTTGTTGTCGCGCATCAGATTCGCTCTGAGCCAATTATCAATTATCACAACCATCCTCTTTGCAAGCTGATCAGCAATGAGTTCAAGCTGTTCGTCAAAGATCTCATGAACCCGCTTCTCCCAGTCCCGTTCATACACGTCCTCGACACAACGTTGTCTTCTAGGCAGCATATTCACACTGGATCAGTTTTGTCTCTGATACCAACTGACGTAGCGGAAGCTATGAAAATTAAAAGATAACTAATTGAATTTGTTGAGACGCGCACAAATGCAAGAAACAATTATTCTATAAACCTGTTGATTCAAAGAATACCAAGAAAATAAACATCAAAGATCATGGATTCAATAAAGAATACCGAAATTTGGAGAGAGAAAAAAGGCGTTCATGCCACAAATATTATTCAACCAAAACTCCCCAATTACATAGCATAGATGTCTTTATTTAGACATAAAACCCTAAACAAAAAAACTTAATTAAAATAGGAAGAGACTCCTAAATAAGAAACCTAATTAAAATAGGAATATACTTCTAGTAGAAGTAGGATCTCGAAAAATCATCTTAAATAATCCTACAAGATTTACACTAATAATAAAAATATTAAAGTAATACAAAATAATAAAGAAAATCAATTTCTTGATTTTCTCGTGCTTCATCATGTAGCGGAAGCTATGAAAATAAAACGATAACTAATTGAATCCGTTGAGACGCGCACGAATACCGAAAACAATTCTTCTATAAACCTATTGATTCAAAGAATACCAAGAAAATAGGCGTCAAAGATCATTGATTCAATAAAGAATACCAAAATTTAGAGAGAAAGAAAATGCGTTCATGCCACAAATATTATTCAACCAAAACTCTCCAATTACATAGTATAGATGCCTTTATATAGACATAAAACCCTAAACAAGAAAACCTAATTAAAATAGGAAGAGACTCCTAAATAAGAAACCTAATTAAAATAGGAATATACTTCTAGTAGAAGTAGGATCTCGAAAAATCATCTTAAATAATCCTACAAAATTTACACTAATAATAAAAATATTAAAGTAATACAAAATAATAAAGAAAATCAATTTCTTGATTTTCTCGTGCGTCATCATGTAGCGGAAGCTATGAAAATAAAAAGATAACTAATTGAATCCATTGAGATGCGCACGAATACCGAAAACAATTCTTCTATAAACCTATTGATTCAAAGAATACCAAGAAAATAGGCGTCAAAGATCATTGATTCAATAAAGAATACCAAAATTTAGAGAGAAAGAAAATGCATTCATGCCACAAATATTATTCAACCAAAACTCCCCAATTACATAGCATAGATGCCTTTATATAGACATAAAACCCTAAACAAGAAAACCTAATTAAAATAGGAAGAGACTCCTAAATAAGAAACCTAATTAAAATAGGAATATACTTCTAGTAGAAGTAGGATCTCGAAAAATCATCTTAAATAAT
>CAODLS011169266.1:0-15670 GCA_948243855.1 Flueggea neowawraea
TCAATAAATGGTGTTAAGGATGCTCTGCTATCTAAAGAATTGAAGAAATTAGTTTTTGGTTATAGGGAAGACAGTGTAGAGTCTGGATTAATTGTGAGTAGGGGCAGGAGCATAGAACGAAATGGTAGAGGATGTGGTAAGTCACGTTCCAAGTTGATGTCTGCATTAAAATGCTTTCACTACAAAGAGAAGGGACATTTTAGAAAGAACTTTCCACAAAGGAAGAAGGAAAATGAATAAGGGGTCGAATGATAATGCACAGGTTGTTGTAGCACATAATGATTTTGATAAACATGATAGTTCTGATGAGGGAGAAGGAGGCAATGTTCTAACTGTTAGTACAACTAGTTCTGCAGAAATTTGGGTATTAGATACTGGTGCTTTGTATCATATGAATTATTCACAAGAGCTGTTCACTACCTTTAAAGAGTGGAATGACAGTGTAAAGTTGGGAGATGATAGGGAGTTGTGTGTCAAGGTTAGTGATTCAAGATCAAACTGTTTGACGGAATGGTTAGTACAATTGATGCCTGGTATGTCCCTGGATTACGGAAGAATTTGATCACTGTGGGTACATTAGATAAGAATGGGTACACGTTCTCTGGAAGTGGTGGGGTTCTTAGGGTGTCTATTGGGAATGGCGGCAGTGTCGAGCTCCATTGCAATTGATCCTATAGAGAAGAAGGATAATAATACAAAGTTGTGACATCAAAGATTAGGGCATATGAGTGAGAAAGGGACTGCCCATTTTGAGTAAGAAAGGGTTGTTATATGGTGTTGAGACTGGAAAGCCAAGTTCTGTGAGACTTGTGTTATGGGTAAACAACACATGGTGAAATTCAGTTCAGGCAGTCACATTACTAAAGAGGTTCTTGAACACATGCACTCTGATTTATGGGGTCATTCTCCGGTGGAGTCTCATAGTGGATGCATGTACTTTGTAACGTTTATTGATGAATTTTCTAGAAAGGTGTGGGTATATTTTCTGAAATTGAAAGATGAAGTGTTTGAGAAGTTCAAGAAGTAGAAGACTATGGTGGAAAAATGGACTTGAAAAGTAGTCAAGACCCTGAGAACTTACAATGGGCTTGAATTATGTGATAAAGAATTCGATCACAAAAAAGAAGGTATAGTGAGACACCGCACTATACCACATACGCCACAACAGAATGGAGTTGTAGAACGAATAACCTAAACACTTGTACAACGTAATAGATGCATGGGGATAGACGTTGGGTGGTCGAAGCAGTTAACATTGTAGCTTATCTGGTAAATAGATCGTCATCGACTGCAATTGATTTTATGACTCCTCAAGAGGTATGGTCCGATAAACCTTCTAATTATCCTAGCACGAGAATATTTAGATGTTCTGCTTATGCTCATGTTAGTGATGACAAACTGGAGCCTAGGGTAGTTAAATGCATATTTATAGGGTATGCGACTGGGGTGAAATGTTATAGACTATGGTGTACTAAAAACAAAACCCTAAAATTTATGATTAGCAGAGATGTGACCTTAGATGAATTTGCTATATTTGGTCAAACAAAGGAGTTTGGTGATCTTACAGGTAGTAGTAAAACTAATCTGGGTGCAAACCAGAAGGTGGAGTTTGAGGTCGATGCTCCAAAGAAGAATGGTGTGACTGGAACACCTGAAGAATAGCCCGAGATCGGCCATAATGATTCACAGAGTATAGCAGTAAATAGACCGAGATTGGAAATCCAGAGGCCTGCAAGATATGTGGATTGTGTTAGTGCAAATATTACTAATCCTATTGTTTTTGCCTTAACAGTGGCTGAAGAAATTGAAAGGGAAGAACCGAGGTCGTATAATGAGGCAGTGGAAAGTAAATATAAAGAAAAATGGCTAAGCTCTCTGGATGAAGAGATGGCATCCTTAAGGAAAAATCAAACTTGGTTGCTTGTGCCTTTGCTAGAAGAGATGACACATGTTGATTGTAAATGGCTTTTCAGAATAAAGGATGAGATTCCAGATGTTGAACCACAAAGATTCAAATCAAGGCTTGTGGCGAATGATTTTCATAAAAGGAAGGGATTGACTACAATGAAGTGTTCTCACCAGTTATGAAGCATAAAATCATTCGAGTCCTCCTAGCTATGATAAGCACTTTTAACTTGGAACTTGAGCAACTTGATGTTAAAATTGTTTTTTTGCATGGAAATCTTGAGGAGGAAATTTATATGAAACAACCTAAAGGATTGGTTGATCCTAAAAAGCACGATCATGTGTGCTTGTTGAAAAAGTCCTTGTATGGATTGAAGCAGTCACCTAGGCAGTGGTATAAAAGGTTTGATGCATTTATGATCTTTCATGAGTTTATGTGAAATTAGTATGATAACTGTGTTTACTTTAAGACACTGCTTGATGGTTCATTTATATATCTATTGCTATATGTGGATGACATGTTGATTGTAGCTAAGAAACAAGCTAAAATTGACAAATTGAAATAGTTGTTGAACAGTGAGTTTGAGATGAAGGATTTGGGTACAGTCAGGAAGATCTTAGGAATGGAGATTTGGAGAGATAGAGATGCAAGCTTATTGTATGTATCGTATCAGAAATACACTGAGAAGTTAATGCAGACTTTCCATATGGATCACTCTAAACCGGTGAGTGTTCCATTCACTACATACTTTAAATTTGATCATAGTACATTGACGAGCACTGATGAAAAGGTGGAGTATATAAAGAGTGTGCCTTACTCGAGTGTGGTTGGTAGTTTAACGTATGTTATGGTATGCACAAGACCGAATCTATCTTATGTTGTTAGTGTTGTAAGTAGATTTATAGGTAATCCTGGCAAAGCTCATTGGGAAGTGGTCAAGTGGATTATGCAATATTTGAAAAGAACTAGAAGTGTGTGCTTGGTGCATGGGAATGGAAATAATTATGGTGGATTGGTTGGCTTTGCTGATTCTAATCATAGAGGAGATATCATGAAGAGAAGGTCATTAACTTTTTATATTTTCAGTCTCTTTGGATGTGCTATTAGCTGGAGAGAATCTCTACAACCAACAGTTGCTCTATACTGAAGCAGAATACATGTCTTTGACTGAAGGGGGGAAATAAGGTATGTGGTTGAATGCTCTCTGTGGTAATTTGAGATTGAAATTGCTAAAGCCTATTATCTATTGTAATAGTCAGAGTGCTTTGTGTTTGGCAAAGAATCTGGTTTATCATGAGAGGACAAAACATATTGATGTTAGATTGAACTTCATTTGTGATGTGATCGAAGAGAAGTTGTTCTCCATTGGGAAGGTGGCCATTGAAGACAATCCTACAGATATGTTAACTAAGCCGATTACTATCAAAAGTTCAAGCATAGCTTGGACATGGTGAATGTTCGCAAGACTTGAGGTAGAGGCCATTTGGGCGTGTCAGAGGTGCAGTTCTATATTATGAATTGAAAGAAGAAAGAAAACGCAATTCAAAGTGGAGAATTGTTGAGTTGAATTGATTTTTCCTTTGTGATATGTTGAATCTATCTAGTAAAACATGAGCTAAGGCAAAATGGGCCTAGACTCGTTGTTTTAGATGGGCTTTACGGCTAGGGTTAGTCTATTTGACTAGAACTCTTGTAAACTTATAAATAGGTAGTTTGTGGAACATATGTAAGCAAGAAGTTGTATGTTCCATTTTTAAATATTGAAATAGAATTGCTCGCTCTCTCTACCTGTATATGTATATCTCTTTGATCGAACCACATAAATATATGTGTTCTTGTGTGATTATTTTCTTTCATATTCCGCATATTTTGTTGCATTGCCTAACATCTTTCTTATCTATTCTATTTTTTTTCGAGTCCTAATTATTTTAGTGCATGTGCCTCGTGGTGAACCTATTTGTCGCATAACAAAACTCTTGTGAAAGTATAACTCATATATATATTAACAAATAATATTTATTTGTCCTCAATTCACGTGGTCTCGGGTTCAAAACTCTCAATGGGAGGGAGTGAACATGGCTTTATGCTGTGGGACTGCCTGGCCATGCATGTGAGCTGGGTTGATAGGCCCATCCCCCACTTGCTTTGAACAGGTGGTCCAGTGAAGTGCCCTTGGTTCACGTCAGTAAGCGAACTGTAATACCCAGTACGTTCTGATGAATTTCTCTATAGCTTTCTGTTCGGTTCCGACAAGGCCTTCTGTTGAACCTCGTTTAATTTCGAGTGAACCTCGTTAATTTTTTATTCAATTTTTGAATGTTGTGATGATCTTTAGGTGTTTGGAATGTTGATTTGGTGTTTGAGCATATTAATTGAAGTAATTTTTTGCAAGGTTATGTGTTGTGGAGCCTTGAGAATGGTTCGGGACAAGTTCGGAAGAAAGAAAAGTCGTGTAAGAGGGTTGGCATGTTGGCAACGTACGTTGCACACAAGGGCAATGCACGTTGTTTGGAAAACCAATATCAATGTACGTTGATCAAGCACAACGTACGTTGACTTCTTGCAACGTATGTTGTGAGCTAAAAAATTTGATCCAAGGCCACTGGATGCTATATAACGTATGTTGATGGCTTGGGACGTACATGAAGGTCATGGACAATGTACGTGGAGGTGAAAAATGATGTACGTTGCCTTGATTTTTGCTGAAACGGTGTGTTTCGATCTGCGGCTTCGTTTTAAACCCAAAACCCAACCCTTTTCATCCGTCTTCGCCATTTTTCACTCTCTCTCACTCTTAGATCGATTCGCTCACTTACTCCTTACTTCCCCAACATTCCTAAGCATATCTAGAGGTAAGATTTTAGTTCCAATCACTTCATTTCATCCATTTTATGCATCTAATTTCAAAAATTCATTTTAGGCCGAATTTGCTTAAGGTTCCAGATTTTGAATGATTCTAATGAAATGGATGCTTAAGGTTGTTATATTATAATTGTTTGAGGTTAGATTAACATGAATCTAGCTTGAAATCATAAGATTTGATGAGTTTTTGGTTGGGGTTAGGGTTTGGATGGATTTGGCTTAATTTTTGGAGATTTAGAGTTGTTTTTGAGAAACTGGTTGTACATTTGAGTTCCTGAGGTTGAGATTGAACAATGTGGTTGCTTAGTTTTGATTTTTATCGGTTGAATCGAAAGTTGGGCTTTTTTGGTAATTTGCCATAGGGACTGAAAGTGATATTGTGCATTATAGGGACTGAAATTAGATTTTCTAGATATAGAGAATTAAATTATACATTTTTTAGATTTTGAGGGTTAATTAATGATTTTTGAAGTGCTAGGGACTCATTAATAAATTTGGAATATTTTGGGGACTAAGTTGTAATTTTTCAAAGTTCAGGGACAAAAGTGTAATTTTACACCGATGTGTAATATTTGATTTATTATGTTTGGCTTTGGTCCAAACAAGGGTTTTAGGTTTTGCCTGATCGTTTAGGCTTGCATATGTATTTGCACGTATTACGGTACAATCACAGTACCTTATTTTGATTTGTTTTTTATTTGTCTATTCCAGTTTTATTTGGTTTCCGAGGAGACCAGTTATTCGCCGGTGGACCGCGATCTGGATTATTTGCTTGGCGTCCAAGTGAGTGCGGTAGCCACTTCAGACACATGTGTCCTTTGAACTATGTATATGTTTTTTTTTTATATGTTTGACTTTTGTATGTAATCCGGAATAATAAAGGATATGAAATCCTAAAATTTGACTGATGTGAAACCTCTGTTGTGAAAACTTGGTTTTTCTACAAAAGTTTGATGGCTTTTGAAATAAATATCATTTTTTGATATTAAATATAGTTTTGGTAATAACCATTTTGTTTTGGATTTTAAAATATTCTCTGTGGAGAATACTTTGTTCGGTACTTTGAAATATTTTGATAATAAATGTTTTGTTTGAACATTTGATATATTCGAGGAGTATTCCTTCTGAATTTGAATATGATTTTCGGGATTTATATTCCGTTTGTTTGTATATGACCATTTGAATATTTTTAAATATAAGTATTTCAATATGTTTTGATAAAACATTTGATTTGGGACACCCAACTACGGAGTAGCAAAATTTGATACAATAATGTTGTATCATTTGCCTAAGTGGCTAATACTTTGTGCCTAAGTGGCTATACTATGGTGTCTAAGTGGTTAATATTGAGACCGAGGACTCCACCTTTTGTTATTAGTCCCGATAAACCTTTGATACTACGCTTTGTCAACATTTTGAAAAAATAAAACTAAAAATAAAATAAATATGTTTTCGGTAAATATTTTCAAAAGAAAATATTTTGCCTATACCGAGTCTGGATGACTCCACCCTTTTGCTTTGGTTCCGTTGAGTTTTAATGTTTTCTCTCGAAAATGTTTTGGAAATTTGGATTCTATCTTTGTTGGATTTTAAGTATCTTTGCAAAGTAAATATTATGGTTATTTAATATGTTAAAAACTCAATGTTTTTATTCCATTTAATAGTTTAATATAATTTGGTGAATATTTTCTGTTTTCTTTGATTGAGAAGGTTTTCAAAACTGGATTTTTGAATTACTTTGTCTATATATATGAGTGTGTATGTATTAATATTTGAATATATACTTGCATGTGGTAGTTTTTGAAATATTTTTCAAACTATTTTGAGAGGTCTGGTGCCGCTCTGAAGTGTTATCCACTCACTAAGGATTCTTACCACTTTCTTTTTCCTGTTTATCTTTATCCTATATTTCAGGTTATTCTTTCTGGCATTCAGATACCCAGTGAGTTGCCTTGTCAGTCGTGAGTGCCCTATTGTTCAGGCTGAATTTCTATTATGTTAGGTACTCCACACTGGGTAGTGAGTTATGGCTTTGTATCTGATTATATTAGCATTATTAATTTATTTATAATTACTATTTGGTATTATACTATGTGTTTTGTTTTTCAAAAATATTATTTTAAAAATTTAATTCTGTTAAAATATTTTAATATGGTTAATAAGCTGGCTAAGATTAATAATTTGAATTTGAGTAGATGTCTGATCTTTGAGGCTTGTGCGAGATGGGTCGGGCTTCCACAGACGGTTCATCTCGTACACCGGTTATGGTTCAAAAACGGGTCGTGACACGAACATTCCGAGCTGGGGAGTTACCTGTATGGTCACACCCAACAGGGGTTAGCTACACCTGGCCGCCCCCGATCCCCTTTCTATTGAAAAAAAAAAATTTTTGCCTAGAGAGCTGCAGAAGTGGCCTTAAAAGAGTGAAGTCCTTGGCACATAGGAGCACCTTTTAGGAAAAATACCTCAATCTTTACCCTTTATAAAAAATTAGCAATCGGGTTTCTTTTGGCAATAATATGCATATAACTTGTTGGACTATATATTAACAAAAAAAATACATAATACGTTTGTTTGAGAATGACCTCATTAGCATATAAGACACTAGCATTTAACCGATTTTCCATATATAATAACATTAAATGCATTATAGGTATAAACAATATTGTTATATATTATGTATTCACAGTTTTGTTCCTTTTTTGGGGCGTTTACAAGATGTGAGTTCCTATGAATTATCATTACATAGATAATACTGCTTCTATCTTCTCTATTCTTCAATTTCGCAAAGAAAAAATTGTAAGTGGAACAATAAACATGAGATTTTGATCAGTCTTGAAGACGAAAAAACCCGATCTTAATTGCAACAAAGATGTAAGAATTGCTTGTAATTTTTGTTCTTCAAAATAGAGGACTGATTTTATTTTATTTGTCTTTTTTTATTGTTGATTTTGTGCTAAGAAATGATAAAGGTAGGAAATTTATAAATGAATTCAACACTTATGTTATGTTATATTTTAATTTATATATCATAATACAATTTTCTCTATTATTAAAAAGTGTTGAAATTCATTTGATAAAATAATTTTTTTAAACAAAAATTTCAACATAAATTAAAAAATATTAAAGATTTTTTTAGTTTTATTATAAAATATAAGACGTTCTTCAATTTTAGTCTTTTTTGGTATAATTTCTTCAATTTTAGTCCGACTCGCAGAGATAATAGGAGACCATCTTGTAAAAATTACCAAAGATGGGGAATGCCTCCTTTATTGGCTTGTATGCCCTGTAACGTAATTAGAGACATTCTACATCACGAGCTGGAGCTAATCTTGGTAAGAGGATGATAATTTCTCAATTAACAAAAAAAAAAAGAAACCCAAGTTCATGACCATTGGGCAAATATTTTAACATGTGATTCCAACTTTATGAGATAGGGTTGATTACATAAAGATATCTAATAAAAGTTACCTATTTTTTCTCCACAAGTGATGTGGATCAATTTTCACTGCATTTATGTTGCCGCTAAAATAAAAGGGTTAACTATCACACAACAATGGCAAGTCACACCTGAAATTTAACATATTGAAATTTAACACATATTTCGTGGTAGTTAATGTTGCAAATTCCCATATTTATCGCTGATTAGTCGGTGAGAAAAGCTTGCAACTCCTATCTATTTTACTGGTTCAGGTTATAAATCTTTGTGCTTTGTATCGAATAAAAGTATTTGTAGGAGATATAAAAATTTAGTTTCAAGCTGAGAGAGCAAATATATTGTCTTGTTTCTAGTTGTGTGAAAAATAAAGATTGAAGAGAATGGCAAATGAAGATTCCAAATCACCTTCAGCATCATATCCCATGGTGGGTGGAGATGGACCTAGCAGCTATGCACAAAACTCTTGTTGCCAGGTGTGCTTACATAGTTTTCATCTATTATAAATGAATCTATTACATTCTTATGAATAAATTATTTTTCATTAATATCTTTTGAAATAGAAAAAAATGAGAGAGTCATATAGAATGTTATATATAAGAGCAATTCAAAAAAATTATATATATAGCATTCTTTAATAACATTTTTAACAAATTAACTCATAATGTAAACATTGTTACTAAACTTGTGCAAACCACTCTCTCTTTAGTATGTTTATGCATATTTTAACACTATGTTAACAAAAATGGTTTAAGAATTTAGGTTTTTTTACGAGTATAATAGTGACAAAAGTATTTTTTAAAAAAAATTAGAGCTTGAAAACAGTAAAAAAAATTGTACAAGAGGATCAATGCAATAAGTCTTTGAGAACTAGATCTTTGTAATATTAAGGTGAGCTTCTAAATAAAAAAAATTAGAGCTTGAAAACAGTAAAAAAAAAAATTGTACAGGAGGATCAATGCAATAAGTCTTTGAGAACTCGATGTTTGTAATATTAAGGTGCTAAATAAAAAAATTAGAGCTTGAAAACAGTGAAAACAAATTGTACAAGAGGATCAATGCAATAAGTCTTTGAGAACTAGATCTTTGTAATATTAAGGTGAGCTTCTAAATTAAAAAAAAAACATAATATACATTATTTATATGATCATAGATCTCATGTAAATTATAATATCTCACCTAAACAGACAACTAAAATTAGTAGGACAAGTTACATGTTGTGCAACAACGATCTAATTTCACATCGTATAAGTCTACATAGATGGAAACGTTTATAAATATAAGGATCTTACTATTAAAATAACTCAATCTTGAACTTTTAAGTTTAGTTGTTGGAAATTTATTAATTGTTAGATATTGTTTAAAGACAGTTGAGTGCTTATACCAAATCTTGACATAAATTTTTTAACTATTACTTAAATAAATCATTAGTGCTCTTATTAAATATAATCGATTTCTTCTATTTAATCATCAATTAAAGCATTGAGATGTAAATGTTGTTGTCCAGGATAAAACATCTTAAAAAAAAAACTAGTTCATGAACAATAACGAATTCACTTCTACCCTGCTCTAATAATCAATAAAGTATATATTAGGTTATTGCATTTCTATACATTAAAACTGCAATATATCTATGGAATATAATTAGAAACTATTTATTAATTGCAAGATTTATAAATTTATATTATGGTATATTTGAAGAAGGAATAATCAGAGGGACGACAAATAATATAAAGTTGTGTTCAAGATCTGGGAAGAAAGATTTATAATGGGTTTATTAAGGCCCAATTTTGAATTGGTACATATGATACTCATGTGTTAAGCCAAACATGTAATTGCCAAAAAATGAAAATAGCCATAACATGTGTACAATGATATAAAATTTATTAGAAAAATAATTTGTTTAATTATGTTTAATTTACAGAGAGCTGTGGTGAATGCAGCAAAGGAACTTATCAACGAATCCATTAAGAATAAGCTCAACTTCAAGAACCTAAATGTCACCAGTAGGTTTCTCATAGCAGATGATGGTTGCTCAATTGGCCCCAACACATTTTTTGCAATGCAAAATGTTATTGATGCTATAAAACTCAAATATCATTCTGAAAATCCAAAGATTCCACCCCTAGAATTCCAAGTGTGTTTTAACGACCACTCGGAAAATGATTTCAACACTCTTTTCAAAACTCTCCCTCCAAACAAAGATTACTTTGCTGCTGGAGTTCCTGGTGGTTTTCATCAACAATTATTTCCAAATTCCTCTCTTCATTTTATGCACTGTTCCTATGCATTACATTGGCTCTCAGCGGTACCAAAGGAAATCACAAATAGCTCATCTCCGGCTTGGAATAAGGGTAGCATACATTGCTCTGGATTCAAAGAAGAACTAGCAAAGGCATATTTGGCTCAATTTAATGATGATCTGGATAAGTTTTTGAATGCAAGAGAAAAGGAAATTGTCAGTGATGGGTTAATGGTGATTCTCATGCCTGGCCTTCCAGAGGGGGTGCTAATGTCTCAAACTAAAGTTGGTATACTTTAGGACTACTTAGGTACTGCTCTAACGGACAAGACTCAAATGGTATGAACAAACAAATTCCAAACTTCCCTTTTCTTTTATTATTTATACTAACGTTCGTATCACTAGTTTACCTTAATTACGTCTCATTGTGAAACATGATTTAGTACCAGCGGGTTTTTATTCAGAAACCAAAATTTGTATAACATATATAAGTAAATCTTTTTACAGGGAATCGTCACCGAAGAAAAAGTGAATTCCTTCAATTTGCCAATATATTATCCCACTGCTAAGGAATTGGAAGACAATATAAGAAAAAATGGTTATTTCAATATCGAAAAAATGGAATTGTTGGACAATCCCGTTGACGGTAGTCCTGAAGTTGCTGTTCTAGCATTGAGGGCTGTTTTTGAAGGACTCTTCATGAAGCATTTTGGAGATGAGAAAGTTTTCGAGAAAATATTTCAACATTTTGCTAAAATTGTTGTAGACAACTTATCCAACATTCGAGGAGCAACCCTACACAACATTGATCAATTAGTCTTACTAAAGCGTAAAATTGATTGCTAAGAAACATGATCACCTTTCTTAGCTCTAGTAAATTTATCTAATTTTATTTTTATGCTAAAATTTATTGTTTTAAAGTAGTTCTACTATTATACATCATTTTTTATATAAAATTTGTCGCACATTCATTCTCTAAATATTATAAAGGTCATATATAACCTAAATATATAGTTCAAAAGCCGACAGAGGCGACAATTGTGGAATTTAAACTTTCAACAATTTTATTGTTTGAGTGGTATTGTGGAACACGTACGAGGCCCCTCACATGAAGATAACATCATCGTGGATGGAAGGATCAGAAAATAAGGCCACCTGATCTCTTGCAAGAATGATTTGATCGATCCAAAATAAAAAAAAAATGGTATTTGCTAGCAATAGCATAACGGAGACAGTCAATAATATAGGCTAACACTTGCTTGAATTTAAATAATTCCTTTTAGTATTTTTTGTGAACCATCACTCCCATGGTTCAGTTTATTCTTGCTTTGTGGTTAAAGCAAAGTTCCATAAAACCCTCTGCCTTCTTTAAAACATAATGAACAGATCCTGTGGGTTGAGAGCCGAAAAGAGGGGAAAGCTCTCCGTTCTTAATTTTATTGCAGTTGGATCCTCCAGAATCATCTTGTTATCGCTTCAATCCAAAAAAGGATCCTGCTCTAATAGCCATGAATAAATTAAATTATATGCATTAAGATATGAAGATTTCTTATATCACAACAATGAAAGAACTTGTTCACACTTTTATGGATTAGGAGATTTCGCTTGGAGAAGAAAATGTTCCATACTAATGGATTCGGATCCATAACAATGGTTCCAATGTATGAGATTTTCTTGTACTTACCAATGAGACACTATCATTACATATTACATAAAAAAAATCTATTCTAAACACTAATAAATATTCGCTCTTTATTGACAAATTTGGGATTTGAGATTTTTAAGTAAAATCAAATCATGACAATGGGATACTTTTCTATCAAAAGGATATTGTACAAAATGTAGTTCCAAGTAATGCCTCATAAATCCTATATCTATCTATATGGAAAATAAATCATGTAATGAAAGATATTTTTATTTGTACAAATGGTACTTTCAATTTGGAATGAGCATGGAGAAATTAACAAAACTTCATCTTTTGGGTTGTTTTGCCAGATCAGTTGCTCAAGACCTTTTTTCTCTACTCGGACCCAATGTAAAAATGGGATCGTGTTGGTCTTTTCACAAGAGCAAAATAAAATATGAGATTGCTGAAAACTAATTCATGAGTGAGAGATGAGTGAAAACATCGAAATATTCATTAAAACATGTAAAAACATAAAAACAGAACATGGGTCACTTCTTTTTCTCTTTTTCTTCCTCATCTCTACTGTCTTTTATTACAGTTTCTGCATATCTATATAACTTGCAGCTGTTGTATTCATTGTAGAATGTCCATATCTAGTCAATAACAAATTCCCATATTTTCCTCTCTAAATCTCAACTAGTATATTAATATCTTGAAATGAAATGTCCTAAAATATCTAGCACAATCCAACATATCACACCACTCCTCCTTGCTGGATTATTGCTGGAAATTTTGAACTTCACCATCTTTTTTTCAAAAGATATTTTGTTCAAAATTTTTGTGTGTGGTCGCTCCTCCTTGCTGGTAACTTCTCCATTTTCTGAAGGTGTGATAATCTTCAATTGTTGGAGCACTTCTCTCCAAAAACTCAATTTGATGGAGCACTTTCTCTCCACAAACTCAATTTGATTCCATGGAGCACTTCTCTCCATAAAGCATCCTGATGCACTTCTCACGTAGAACACTTTCTTTTTCTGTTTTAAGACATGTAGGACTTTCAACAACTTTTTTTGCAGTTTATCGACGTACTCAGGTCCCTTCAATATCGTTTCTTGTAGTTTAATGACTTGCTGGTCCTTCAATGATTTTGCAGTTTTGACACATGTCTATCTCTTTAGTTTTCTTCGTAGTTTTGAGACTTGTCGGTCTCTTTTGTTTTTTTTTTTTCGCATCAAAAAGAGAAGAGTAACCATTTCATAAGAAAATCATTTAATTTTTTTGAAGAAAATTTTCAAAAGAACCAAATTTTGAGGCTCCTTAAAGATTGTTAGGGCTCTGATACCAATTGTTGGTTTTTTCACAAAAGCAAAATAAAATATCAGATTGCTGGAAACTAATACATGAGTAAGAGATGAGTGAAAACATCGAAAATATTCATTCAAACATGTAAAAAATACAAAAAAAAAGAACATGAATCACTTCTTTTTATCTTTTTCTTCCTCATCTTTATGGTCTTTTATTGCATTTTCTGCACATCTAAATAACTTGTAACAGTTGTATCTATAGGAGAACATCCATATCTAGTCAATAACAAATTCCCATATTTCTCTCTCTAAATCTCAACTAATTTATATAGTAATATTGTAATATCTCGTCCAATTCTGACTTATCTTATGTAACATTCCAACTAGTTCCGATTTGTTTCG
Source organism: Flueggea neowawraea (assembly GCA_948243855.1). Classification (NCBI taxonomy): domain Eukaryota; kingdom Viridiplantae; phylum Streptophyta; class Magnoliopsida; order Malpighiales; family Phyllanthaceae; genus Flueggea; species Flueggea neowawraea. The sequence continues at coordinate 13,780 of CAODLS011169266.1, forward strand.
ATCCTAATCTTTAATGTTTGAGGTATTGATCTTGTGTTTGAGGATGTTAATGATGTTATTCATGCAAGGTTTAATGTTGTTAAGCCTCGAGAATGGTCTAGTGTGAGTCCAGAAGTAAAGGAAATCAAGTGAAGAATTTTTGGTAAGCCTTACATACGTTAGGCATAAGGCTAACATACATAATTGAGGTTCGAGGCATTACTGACGATGCCAGCAAAGTCAGACTCGTGACATTCCTTTTGAGGAGTCATACAGCTCGGTGGTGGAGGAGTATTGAGGCCTGGGGAGATTTCAGTTGGGCTAGATTTAATGAGGGTTAGGTGCAGTTAGTACCAGTTTTGGCAGAAGAGCCGATAAAGGTTTAGGGAACCACAGTCAGGCTAGTCAGAGTGGTGGTCATGGCCAGGTAGCTCAGAGTAGTGCTGCTACAAGAGGGCATACCTGAGTATACCATTTCACTCGTTAGGAAGTTCAGATCTCCAATGCTATAGTTACTGGTACATTTTCTATATCTGATACTCCAGCATATGTATTATTTGATACTGGTGTATCACATTCATTTATTACTCCACCTTTTGTTGCACGTGCTGGATTGGTGTTGCGTCAGTTGGATAGGCTGGTAGAGGTTTCTTCACCTTTGGGTGCAAAGATGTTTACTAAATCTGAGGTTTAGGGTTGCGTGATTACGATTGATGGGCATGAGTTATTAGACGACCTCATCTTATTAGATGTGGGAGAATTTGATGTCATTCTGGGTATGGATTGGCTTACTGATTGGCATGCTACCTTGGATTGTTTTGCCAAGCGCGTATGTTTTCAATCGCCTGGTCAAACTAAGTTCTGTTACCAGGGTGAGCAAGACAATGTGGTACGAAGTTACGTATCAACTGTTAGAGCAAAGAGGATGATTCGCCGAGGCTCCAAGGAGTATTTAGCTTTTGTTTCGACCAAGTTCGAAGGATCGAAGTTGAGTGTCGAGGACGTCCCAGTGGTTCGAGAGTTTCTAGATGTATTTCCAAAAGAGTTACCTGGACTTTCGCCTGAGCTGGAAATCGAGTTTGCTATAGAGGTACAGTCTGGTACCGAGCCGATATCGATTCCACCATATCGGATGGCGCCAATAGAGCTGAAAGAGTTAGAAATGCTGGATCAAGGGTGATCAACATTAAGTTCCTTTTATGTTTTGAAGATTAGCAAAACATTTGAGTTGAAGTAAAACACGTTGGAAAGCTCGAAAGTGTGACACAGAGACTCTGATGCAGTTGATGTACGTCAGCCTGATTTCAACGTACGTAATAAAGGTCTCACGTACGTCAAGAAAGAGTCACGTACGTTAGAGAAGGCGTGAAGACAAGCAGAAGCTACTGGATCCTTAACAACGTACGTCACACATGCACAACGTACGTAGTGAAGTCATACAGTACACAGAGGAGATCCAACGTACATCATCTGGAGATGTGGCTATGATCAACATACACCAAGTAATGTTCACGTACGTGTGTGAGAGTTAAAGTCAGATAACGTACGTATGGAAAGTGTAACGTACGTTAGAATCGGACAGACAGCTGCAACGGGCAGAAACAGTCTCCAACGGCTAGTTTCTCAACACCAACGGTCAAATGGCTTGGAAAATCTATAAATACATCAAGGAAGGGCGGAAAAAAGTGGATGATCATATGGATTAAAGGCCAAAATGTTTTTATCATTCCATCACCCCCAAAACACCAAATTCAAGCTAGAGAGAAAATCAAGAGCATTGTGTCAACACATGTACTCTAGCATAGAGCTTTCATTTTCTTGTAAATATTTTTACAAACACTTAGAGAATGTGGGGAAGGTTGGTTGTCAACCTATGAAAAACAACATTGTAATGGCCTTAGAGGTATGAGCC
>CAODLS011169336.1:0-10725 GCA_948243855.1 Flueggea neowawraea
GATCAAACCCAAATCTCTTTGCTCGTATAAGAATTAACACTTGGGAAATCTGTATATAGGTACTAATAAGGGGTGTTGACGGTTTGTAGGGAGGTTGATGTTATTGGCATATTCCGGTATAGGAACACATGGCCGCTCTGCATCGAGCTTCTGAGAACTGGTAAGATTGATGTTAAGCCACTGATAACCCACAGATTTGGATTCTCACAAGAGGAGGTAGAGAAAGCCTTTGAAACAAGTGCTGGTGGTGGCAATGCCATTAAAGTCATTTTTAATCTATAAGTAGTATCAGTTGATGTGGTTAAACTAATTCTAGGCATTCTCTTCTGGATTTAATTATATGTAATTAGAATGAAGGAAATAGCAACATGTACCTGTCAGAATCACGAAATAAATTAAGGAAATAACTACTAAACAAGTTGTTCATCATACACAAGTCTTCCCTGGAGCTTTTGTAATGTTTCTGTTCTCAATACTGCGATGTTCATCTCATCTCATCCCTTCAGCGACCTGAAAACACAGACGATCGTTGGTTTCATGAACGTGTGCGAAACTTGTCCAGATTCTCAGATTGTTGAGCGTAATGGAAATGGCCTATCTTTCAAAACTTTTAAGTCTAGGATTAGCAGATTGCGAAAATTTGTCTCCCAAAGAAGCTAGCGTTCAAAATTCAACGTACTCCTGGAAAACAGAATCTGTAATATGATAGTTCCTAGAACACAAACAATTATCTTGCGGCTAGTCTGAAACAAAAGCTGAGAACAAAGTCAATCTCTTATGCAAAACCCCTGTCTATATAACTGTCTTGCTAATCCAACATGTGATCTGGAAAAATCCATCACTCTCCATTTAATTTTAAACCCTTTAAGATTATGATAATAATGGCTCTTAAGAATTACTCTGTTGTTAATTTATTTCAGTGGAACTCCAACCAGATGGCTTTAGTACATGTCCCTCCTCCATTAATGTTCTCATTTCTGAGGCATCTTCCCATCTGTCAGAACCAGCGTAAGTACTAGACAAGAGAACGTAATTCCCACTGTTGGATGGATCCAATTCAAGAAGTCTCTCGGTAACAACCTCAGCTAAATACCAGATTACCATGAAGTTTTACATGCGCTCAACAATATTCTCCATATTACAACATCCGGAACAATTGACATTGCTTTCACGAACTCGTAAGCCCTGTCTAAGTTGCCAGACCGAATTAGAAGATCAACAATAATTCCATAATGCTTCATTTCTGGTGTTAGTCCATAAACTCTTTCCATAATTCCGAAAAATTCTAATCCTTTATCCACCAATCCAGCATGAGTGCAAGCTAATAAAGCACCAATGAAACTTGAATGAGTTGGCCAAAGACCATCTCTCAACATGTGAGAACAACTCAACTGAATCATTGGCAAAACCATTGACAGCAAGGCCTGATATCATTGAATTCCAAGAGACATCATCCTTAACTTTCATCCCATGGAACACCTGTAGTGCTTTTTCGACAGCTCCACATTTAGAGTACATATCGATTAAAGTGTTACCCACATAAAGATCCTCTTTTATGCCATGCATCCGAATATATTCATGAACAGCCTTTCCCACTCTGAGGGAACCCACGTGAGCACAAGCCGAAAGCTTGCTGGCCACAGTAATCTCATCAGGCTTCACATTAGCTTTCATCATTTCCTGAAACAGCAAAATCGCATCAGAAAATTGGTTTGCCTGAACATAACCCGTGATTATACAAGTCCATGAAATCACATCTCTCCGAGGCATCTCATAAAAAATTTGCCTTGCCGCAACCAAATCTCCCACTTTCGCATACACCTTAATCATTGAATTCCATGAAACCACATTCTTATCTTGCATCATATCAAAAACCCCTTGTGCCAAATCAACCGAACCACGCCGTCCGTAAATATCTATCAAAATATTTCCTAGATAAACGTCAATGTACACCTGATTATCCTGCATATACTTGACCGAAGCATCCTCGGTTTCCCTATTTCCTACACGACCGCAAGCTAATAAAACCTTAACCATGGTAACCGCATCAGCCTTCATAGCCACTTCCCGCATTGAATTAAACAAACCCAATACATCATCAAACTGACCCCATTGACCACAACCACAAATCAACGAGTTCCACGAAACCAAGTCTCTGTCACCCATTTCATCGAACACTTTCCTTGCCAGCACCAAATCGCCAAACCCAGCATACATAGAAATCAAAGCATTCGACAAATAAAGATACGAAACAAACCCAAGTTTCAAGCTTTGAGTATGAATCACTCGGCCAAGAACTACATACTTAGCTCGAGCACACGCCTTGGATAAATAAATAACGTTAAATTATCACCAGGCAGTCCTTGATTGTACATATCATTAAGATAGAAATTGATTGCTTCATCGGGATTATCACTCTGTGATAAGCCACGAATCAAGTGGTTAAAAGTTAACAGCGTGGGTTGTTGGAGTTGGTTGAAGACACGACGGGCTTTGTGGAGATGGGAGGAAGATAAAGCGTAAGCCTTTATGACTGGAGATATTGAAAATGGGTCTGTGTGGAGTTGCGTTCTGATGAGTTGTGCGTGTATCTCCTTCGCTGATTTTGCGTTTAAAGGACGAATCTCTGTTATTACTCGCTGGTTTTGTTTCGGGTTCCGTAGTGATAAAGAGGTTGCGAAAAGGCACGAAAAGGTTTGCGCGCGTTTCATTAGGAGTGGTGGTGGTTAGGAAAGGAATCGACGATCGTCGAAGTTGGAATTTACGATGAAAATCAGCTCTCTCTTGGGTTTTAAGGCCAAGCCCAATATGTCTAGGGTCCATGTAAGCAACCTCAGAGCCCATATTGAGCGGTCAGTGTTGGCCACCAAGCCCACATTAAGGCCGATGATTTGATCTTTGGCCAGATTACAAATACATATATAGATTTTTTCTAGAAATTAATTTTTTTATTTTAAGAACGACCCTAATATTACTAAATTATTATTTTATTAGTAATTTTATTTGCATTTTGTAGTTCGTCTCCTCCAGCCATAAAGAGTAATTACAAAATTGTAGAATTTTTCTTAAAAAAATGGAGCGTTTCAAAAACAATTACCTAACTTTTTTAATCTAAACAAATAAAACTGGTAAGGTGAATGTAGCAGAGACGTCCGTTCAAATAAAAAAAATAGGTGAATGTTCAAAAATTCCTTTCACACAAAATCGTAATTAAAAATGAAATTTGATGCTTTCTTTTAGCAATATCAAGGAAGTAATGCGCTATTATTGCATTGAAAGCATTGATTCCTGTAGTTTTTGGTCACTTACGATGAGAATAACAGGGGTATCAAGCAATTAATTATCTTGGATGTCACTTCCAACAGTGGTAGCAATGGAAAACTATGGTGCAAAATTGTTTTAGTGATGCTTAATGTAATTCAATGCTGGCCATCACTTCATCATAGAATGTGGAGTAAGATATTATCATTAAACTTATATTACTAATCCAAGAAAGCGACTAAACGTCAATCTGTATCATTATTTGATTCACCAAATTCTTGAGAAGTTTAATTTTCTCTTCTTAATATGAAAGATTCATTGTGACTTGACACGATTTCGTGCAATCCATATTATTTTCAATTTGATGATTTCTTGTTTAAAAGATAAAAGAACCACCGGTTATAATCTACTAATTTTCGTTATTAACTAATATATATCACTATCTATCCGTTCCTATTTTTTATCATGGTCATTCCATATCATTATCGTATATTAATTTCAAAAAATAACCAGACGGGAAAATTAATCAAGGAGAAAATAACAACTGAGAAACTACCTGCAGAAAGTAGCTTTTCTTTCTGATTAATTAAGAAGATAGCTTTCTTAAAGTTTCTACTATATATGTATATATGCTACCACTCCTCTTTCATGATGCTTTTTTTTTTTAATGTTTGAGCTTAATTTGTTTTACCCAACATTTATTTACATATATGTTTGATTTCTTCTAAACAAGAGGGGGTTTTCAATGATGGTAAAACTAAAGGTTCGATTTCTTTAGTTGGAGACTTAAGCCATTATATAGTCAAGTAAAATTCCTTGTCATATTTCTCCCATAAAAAAATATGACACATAAACCACTCAACTATATTATGTGTGTTAGCATTAATCTCAATAATTATGACCAATGTGGTTGTACCATCTCATGTGTGAAATTAATCTAACACTTGATATTTCAAATTGTTGCCTCTCAGTTTGTTCGAACATAAGATGTTAACATAAATCAATTCATTAATTACACTATTTAAGCTAATATATATCCAAGAATTTAAATTCGGATAACCTATGCGTTTTCTAATGTATATAAAAAAGGATGGTTTCCTTACTTACTCTTGGAAAAACTAAACTGAAAGAATCTTGGTTAGGACGAATTAGGACCAAAGGTCTGACAGACAAATACTCACATTAATATTAGTTAGTTAGAACTATGTAGTATGTACAAAAAACACAACGTAATCAAGTGGACGGTCGCCTGATCCTGTCTGTCACTGGCCAGTGGCCACTGGGGCAGGAACATCGCGAGCAGGTATATTCTAGGTAAGCTCTTATGTAAAATTCATACGAAAGGTATTAGTGGGCGGTGGTCCAATTAAAGAGACCACTATATATGCCTACCATATTAAGAATTTTGGGTAAATATCATCTTAATCTTACCAGCATTAATCCAATTTCCGACCACCTTAAATGTCACGTACCGGGTCAACTGGGAGGCAAATTTCTTATTTTGATCAGTTCAATGAGACTAACTGGACGTTCGACATCAATAATCACAATACATGACGGAGAAAATACAATTTGGGAGCAATTTCTGGGCTAGATGTGGACTGAAAATGATGGAATTTTGGGACCTCCCACCACATACGGTATGTGGAAATAGGTACAAATGTAGTGTGATTGTAAGACTTGGTCAGCCGGACCAAGACTAACCAAGTTGGTGCATGCTAAGGAGCGAAATCTACTCAACTAGGCTTCAAAAGTCTAAGCACTAAGCTCGGAGTTTGGCCCACACTTGGCACCATCAGCAACCAAAGAGTGCAGACAACGCACGGGTCATAACCAGATTGTCGGGCTCCAACGATAGTACCTACAACAAGGATATGGTTTACGATCACTGTAGATTTTTTTTTTCTAAATAAGAATCAAACTCATGCACTCCTATCTCAATTAGACTGACTTAAAAAATAGGTGACGTCTTTCCGAGTGTAATTGGCCGGAAAGAGAAGGGTTGATTATAGGTTTTGTTTTGACGGTTAGCATTTCAAATATCCAATATTCTTGATATTTTTTTTGTCAATGATTCTGAGTGGGCAATCAAAATTTCGGAGGTCACTATTTCTTCACGCAATATGCTACTCCCACACCGGCCCCACTCCCTTTGACAGTTTCTTTATCGAATTCCTGGACGTCATTAGGGGTGAAAATGAGTCCCGATCGGCTAGGAGTTCGGTTCGATAAAAGTTCGTTCACAGATCGACTCGATAATAAATGAACCGAGTTTGAACAAAATTTTAAGCTCGTTTATTGTTTTAATAAATGAGCTGAACTTGAACACCAAAAAATTCAGCTCGAAAACTCGCGAACAAACTTGTTTGTAGTGTGTGTGTTTGTTAAACTAAATTATAAAAAATATGTTTATATTTGGAATAATATTTAATATTTGAGTTACATCAATAAAAGTTTAAACATACACTAATTGACCGTATCTATAAAAATACAAGTATACTTGTATAAGATGATATAATATTAGATCATCTTGTGAAACAAATTGAAATTTTTAATAGTTTTTAGTTCAATTACATGCTCAACATGATTTTATTAAACTAATCTAAATTCGTTATATTCTTTTTAGAGCTATTTTCAAAACTGAACTAAAAAATTTTATCTACAAATTTATTTGAGTCTTTGTTGAGCAAAGCTTGAAAAGATCGGGAACAAGTTTGTGAGCTCGGGAGCCTTATGACGAACTGAGTTTGAACAAAATTTTAAACTCGAAAGAGAATTCGAGCTTGAAAAATTTTAGATGAACCGAATTTGAATACTTCAAATATCGGTTCGGCTCAAATCCAGCCATAGACGCCATCGCCATGCAATTTTTGTAATATGCCCTGACATCCCTAATGCCCATCTCTATTAATTAATAAAATTGGATTAATTTCTTTTATTTTTTTCTCTTCTTTTGGCGAGTAAAAGGGTTCATAAATGCTCCCAAGAGTTGAAATTCGGGTGCTAATTGCGAAGCGTTTCTGCCCACTTTAGACAAAATGATCATGTCAAAAAAGTCAAACGAAAATGAAGTTCATGATTGCAATCAATGCGTATTAAACTTAGGTTCCATAAAGTGTCTAATAAGGGGGAAAATAATTTGATTATTAGGTTTTAATTTTATATTTTGGATTTGTCCTCCGTATCTTTGATATCTTTATGAAGCTCTTTAAAACTATGAATACCGAAAACAATATATATATTAAACATTTCATGAGTTAAGTATAATCCTAAAAATATTCACTAGCATAAAAAACTGCATCATCACTGAGTTTCAAAGTCACAATCCTAAATTAACTTCAAGTCTTAAAAAAGTTATGCTTGGAATTTCTTCAAGAAATAGCATCTTTGTTGACCCACTTTTTTTTATGCGTCGGATATTTTTGTATTTTACACACAATTAGGTGCTCAATCAATAATTACAGAACAATTTTTAAACCATTGAAGTTAAGAGATAATTTCTTTTTCTTTTGTTTGACGTCCTTGGATTAAGCTGTACAACTGATGGTGACAATTTTAAAACCTGAAAAACTACTATACACAATTAATTACATGTCAGAACCTTATTACACAAAATTTTAATCAAGTCCTGTCGTTGATACAACAACATAATCAACTTTTTTTTGAAATGATAACCTAATCAATATTAAAAAACTGAAATTCCAAGTTATTAATTTGTAGACATGCCTCTGATATTCATCAAGGAGTCCATTATAGTGACCAAGAATGTGACTCGTGTAAAACCTTCAAAGATTGCCAAAAATACACGTCGACCGGGTCGTTAAACCCAACTTCCTTCCATCGCTACTCTCCAAATTTGTTGAAAAATGCGGTCCGTCCATGACGGACGAACTAAACTCGGTCGATTAAGGTATGAATTAAGACCTAGTTGGTCAATGTATGAACTGAGATCGTGAACCGAGACCAATTGGTAAGCCCAATTGAGTTAGAAATGAAATGGGCCTACGAGCCCGTTTGAAGGTCTATATAAGGAGCTTTGCTCCTTTATTTCCTAGATTTAAGAACACCAACACATACACAAAGAGAGAGAGAGAGCTCTCAACCGGGAGAGAGAGAGGTTCGGTCTCCTGTCCCGAGTTCTGCACAGATCACGTGTGACATCTAGACTGCGAAACAGCCGAGCACTCCCGTTGAAATTTAAATCGTGGTTTGCTCGCAAGACCAACATAAAACTGGTCCTGCTCCGTTGCAAGCTTCCACTGGAATCAAGGTTAGTAAGTCGAACCTATTTATTATATTGTTTATTAGTTAAACCGATATATGATTCCTTCAGAAATTATTAATCTTTTTTTATTTGTTTCTAAACATTTTGTTGTCAATTCAAATGATTAAATGTGTATTGTTAATTTTGACATATAAATTTTGACTCCCTTTAAAATTAAAGTTATTAAATTTCTTCCAAGAAGACGTATGTTGGTCACTTTTATCAGTCAAAATATAGGGGTTCAAATTTATGATTAATGTTCCGAAACATTATAACCTGTGAGAAATTGGTTCCACATAAAGAAATATTAACTTTATGAAACAACTAAACCAAATGGTGGATTGCCTACATGCATTGGGTGAACGATTTTGGAGCAGTTCCACTCCTTATAAGGTTTGATATTCAATCCTTGTTATGGGCGCATGGCTAAACATATATCTATATTTTATTGTGTTGTCCTAAGGCACAATGTGCTTTAGTTTTAGTCAACATTTAGACTATACGTTAGGGCACAATGTTCCCTACTAGAAATTTACTGCAACGTACATGTAGTCATAGATCTATTTTTTCACAAAAGGAAAAAATGTTGGGTTTGGTTAATCGGGTCAAAATCTTGCCCAAGCCCCAAAGTTGTGGGATCGAAACTTCGAGTTAATTATGTCAGTTGTCCAAATTAAAATTTAGATTTTGACAAAAGAAGACAAGGTTTCTTAATTGTTAGAATGCCAACATTTTTAATGTTCAGTTATTCATATACAATTTTTTAATTCTTTACTTGGAAAAATACCAGATTCGGTTAAATAAAAGTTAATTTTTCGTCTCATTTTATTAATTTTCTCTCTCTCTCGTCATTTCTATTTCTCCTTTCCTCGTCTCTCTGTCTCACTCTCCGTCTCTCCCTCTCTTTCCCTAAACAAACCTAGCCCTAGCCGCCTTGTCCTTCCCATCTCTTCCTCTCAGCGCGCCTTCCTTGTCGTCCTCTGTCGCTCCTCTCTCTGTCCGACTCCCGTCGTCGCGTCCCTCTTTTTCATCGTCTCCCTCTCGATCAGAATCTGGAACGACGTTCTTCATTCGCGTCGCTCTGGTTTCTCTCTCCTCTTCCTCCTCTCTCTTCCTCGTCATCTTTATCTTATCAAATCTGGTTACCTCCACATGCTTTCTCTCTTCTATCCGTCGTTGTGCCTTCTTTCCTCCGTCTCGTTCTCTCTCTTTGAGATCAGTCTCGATCGTTCTCTTCCTTTCTTAAGCTTGTCGCTTCGTGTCTCTTGTCTATGGTCTGTTCTCGTCGTCGATCTAAACGGTTGACTGGAAGAAACAACGACGACAGAGTGTGTTGGTTTTTGGGGGCAGCAACTAGGGTTGGGAAAACCTTAGTCGTTGTCTCTTGTTTCATCTCTTGGAATTTACATAGATATAATTTTAAAATATTTATTAGGAAAGTCATTTTATTGTTGTTTAATGTTAAAAATATATATTTAGGTTGATTTTTACTGATTCTAGTTAATTTTTGCAAGGTGATTTTGGTTTTATAAATTCATAATTTTGTATTTTGGATATTTATCGAGACATATGGATACATTTATAAATTTTGTGCAAGAATAGATATATTTGGAGATGCGCGGATACATTTGGATATACGCGGATACATTTGGATACGTTCGTAAACCATTGAACACCAAATTAATTTTTCTAAATAAAACAAAGCAAAACTAATAAACATAAATAATTAAAATTAATTTAAGAAATACAAAATTTTATACAAAATTATATAAAAATTAAAATTTGGATATATTTGAATATTATAAAAAAATTATAAAAAATTGAAATTTATATACATTTTAAGGACTACTGAAAAAATTTGTAAAAAATTATATTAAAAATTGTAATTTAGAGACATTTAATTTAAAAAATATTATGTAAAAAATTTATTAAATTGAATTTTATATAAAAAAATTATGATTTGGATACATCTGTATACATTTGAATACCACTAAATATATTCTGAAAGTGAGATTTTTTTTCTTCTTTAAAATTTATTTTTTTTGCAAAAAAATTAATTTCTCGTGAAAATATCGTGATTTTTCACAAAAAATATCTTAAATTCTCAGTTAATTTTTCAGTCAACTAAAAAATTAATATTCTTACAAGATATTTTCAACATATTTTTATTTATCAAAATAAATTTAATACATAATAAAAACCCAATCCTAAATTTTAATTTCATATAGTTGTGAAAGTTTCCCAGCTTTATATTGTTCGGCTAGACACCTTACACATTACGCAGATTCCATTAGTTCAAACTCAAGTCCATAACTCGTCCGAAAAACGACAGACACGAAATCAGGAAAAAAAAAAAAAGGATGGCCAAACTAGAAGGAAGCTCTGTGGCAGCTGATCTTGTCGACTTCTTGAATGCCTCTCCCACTGCCTTCCACGCCGTCGGTAACTATCTAACTATTCATCACTTCCCGACTACTACTTGTTATTTCCGATTCTGCTTTAACAGAAAAAACGAATCTTGATTGTTTCTAACTGTAAATCTTGTTTGTTTAATGCTCGATTCATTTTTTTTATTGGTTAGATGAGCCGAAGAGGCGTTGAGAAGCGCCGGGTACGAGCAGGTCTCTGAGAGGGAAGATTGGAAATTGGAGGCCGGCAAGTGTTACTTCTTCACTCGAAATCACTCCACCATTGTTGCTTTCGCTGTCGGTAAAAATTGGGTCTCTTTATCTGGAATTTTTTTTATTGAATCGAAATGAAATAAGAAGTTTTTAAGTTTTGTACTCACTTTGTGGTGTTATGCTTAGATATGTTGCCGGTGATGGATTTTATATTGTTGGTGCTCATACTGATAGTCCGTGCATAAAGTTGAAGCCTGTTAATAAGGTGAAATTATGGTTTTTCTGTAATTTGTTTTCTTTTGAAAGATGTGGATTTTGGATAATTAATGAGCTGAAGTGGTTGTTAGGTAACGCGAGGTGGGTATCTGGAGGTTGGAGTTCAGCCATATGGGAGTTGGTTATGGCATACGTGGTTCGATCGCGACTTGACTGTGGCAGGATGGGTTATCATTAGAGAAGAAAAAGATGGTTCTGTTTTCTATTCACATCGACTCATTAGAGTTGAGGAGCCCATTATGCGTGTCCCTACCCTTGCAATTCATTTAGACAGGTTAGTTCTTTCTCTTTAGGTGGATGCTT
>CAODLS011169371.1:0-11381 GCA_948243855.1 Flueggea neowawraea
TTAACTAATGCTTTTCACCCCTCCCTCATTATTTGTTTCCACAACTCCCAGAGAACTAGTACTATTGTGTGAAGAACGTCCTTTTCCTTTATATGCATTGAATTCTTGGAAGCAAGTAGAGCATAAATGAAAATCAAAAGCATTTCTCTGAAGAACTTGTTCATGTTTTTTAAACTGAGCACTTTTTACTTCAATTCTTTTACCACAAGCATGAATCAAAAAAAAATCTTATTCCAATGAAAAAAGGTGATGACAAAACAAAAGATATGTTGCCATGGATTTTGTTTCTATACTCTTATATCCTCACATCAGCAAATCCAGCATCGTGAAGATTTAATGGCTTCCATCTGATAATTCAGTTGAGTTTATTTTTATGTTAATCCTTATAATTAAATAAGCCACTCCAGAATTTTTTTACCAAAAAAAAGATCAAAAGACTTTCAAGCATGAATTGGGAATGTCAAGTGTTGGTTACAACATATGCAATGGCGGCTTCAAAGTGGTAGGTTAAAATTGAAACTACAGAAGTAAAATGAATATGCAGAAGCAGCAAAAATAAGTGTCCTACCCCCAAACGAACTTCAGAATCTTGTTGGAGAACTGATAGGAAAAGACCCTGCCAATGGTTTGCACCCAGTTATGAGCAATTTAAAGAGTATAGCACAAAAAAAGGAAAACAGAAAGAAACCTTTCCCCATTTACTTGCGATCAATTCAAGTATTTGAAAATGAAATCTATACACCGATGCGCTTCCTAGTTTTAGTTCTGTGAAATTTAAAGAAGTATGGCAAAAGGAAGTGCAAAAATGTAATACCATACATGAAGCGTGAATATGAAGCATGTTTGCCAGTGGTGCTTGTCATATATTTGTTAATTAAATTTTTCAGAAATTAAATCAATTTAATCAGAATGCGATGGTAAGGTACCAAACAAAAGAATTAAAATATAAAAATGGAAGAAATTACTGACTGATGGGGTCAGTTTTGGACTCCTGGATGCCGTTTCATAGATCAAGCGTCTAAGATTTTCTTCTGCATCACCACTCAGTACTTTGTTGCCATCAGATCGTGCTTCTCCTGAGATGTTGCCAATAGAGTGTAATGCGGCCTGTGTTATCAGGAAATATAAAGAACCAATCAAATGTGCCATTTAGAAGTCCTGCTGACTGAACACTTCTAATCACACTGGAGAGGATTACAAACTTATGCTCATAAAACACAGATGTTAATTCTTTCACAAATGACATATCTGATTATTTGACCAGTTACTAATTTGTTCCATGTCCTGTGTGTGTATGAGTCTAAGCTAGCTTGCTATTAACCATTTTTTTCTGCCTTTAACATACAACAGAACATATTTGTAAGGAAATGTGTTAAAGGATTTACGTAAATCTTGAATCTTCTTTTCTTATTAATTCCTTTCCACTTTGTCTACAATTTGGGAGTAGTTGCACATTCATTGTGCAGTAGTAGCACATGGAAAAACAAATTTTTGCAGCCAATGGCTGAGCTTCAAGTCCTTAAAAATAGGAAATAGAACTAGATTGTTATGCAGTCAAAATCTTGCCAGTCACTTGAGGAGTCTTAAAGGTATGAAATTAACAACCAGCCCTGTCTGAATAACAAACAATGTGCCTTTTACGAAACAGAAGGCCAAGAATAAATCACAACCACCACTTCTGAGAATATTCTAACCAATGTTCAGAGATTTATGCTCCTATAAATGGGGTAGTATACTGCCACTCCTAGTTCACTATAAATTTGACTTCATCAGACAGAAAGTTATTCGCTGAGGTATTGAATGATAGCATAAATGACTGTATGATAATATGTCAACACAATATAAGATAGACAAACCCACTGTTGAATATGTGCTCGCATAATGCTTATTTAGATGCAGACGCAACACATCAAAGATGTGGACACAACAAACTAAAATACTCACCAACTGCCTACCACGTGCATGCCTATTGAAGGCAGAATCAATAACAAATCTAACTGGGGGAGGAGAAACTGAGAGTAGCATTGTTGCTCCTGCAATTGCTGAAAAGCGGATAGACTAGTTTAATCAATGTAGAATTATCAAGTGCAAAGGACGATTAGTTTCTATGGAAAAAGCAAGTTGGAATAGAAAATCAGAATGCTGTCTAGATTCTAAAGACAGAAAGCACTATCAAAAAGTACATTTCCAATAAATTGCAAGTTAATTCTGAAGGAAATCATTTGATCAACTGTTCAAATGTCCATCCAATAACCACCTAATTATGTATTATTACCACAAAAGTCATCTTGTATTTTTAGAAGTTCAGTAACTAATGAAAACTCTCAAAGATAAGATGATGCTTACACATATAACCAGACAAACAGTATAGCCATCGACTAACTGCGATTAATGTGAATCCCTGCTGTTATACTTACACAGTCCTATTTGGCCCAATGCTTCAATTGCAGATTCACATTCATTCACATCTTCACTCTCCAAACTTAGTCTTCCATCAATGGCAGATAAGATGGTTCTAACACCTGAATAAACAAGTAGATTACTACAGTGACAGTCACCACTAGTTAATATCAAAATAGACATACAAAAGCTCTCAATTGTTTTATAAAGAAATGACTAAAATGCAAATACATGTCTTGCACCTTTATATGTTCACAGAAAAGCTAACTCTGTGCAAATGCAAGTAAATGGAATTTGGTCATTTAAGTAAATAGACATATATTTCTTCACAGAGAGTCAAGATACTTGACAGAATCTAAAATGCAATAATAAGGTTTAGTCTTACAAGATTCATCAACAAATGTATATATGTCATCCTTTGATAGAAGCCGTCCACTTATCATCATCGCTCTTGATCTTAATATTGCATCAATTGATGTGTTGCTTTTGAAAGAAAAGAGAGAAAACAAACTTTTAATGCGCACAAAGAATTGAACAGAAAGTAAAAATTATATCACAAGTTAAATACCTAATCATTGAAGAAAGCAATTGAAAAAGTTTAGTCCTTGACAAGAATTCTGTGCCATGCTGGACTTCTGCCAACTTCATTCATCACCCAGAAGACACACAGAAAAATCAAACAGAACATAAGATATTACAGTAATAATATAGAGGAAAAATGACAACCGAATGAGACTAAAACATCACACAAAAAGGCAAGAGAGAACGGCATAAAGGTAGTTCAGAATTTTCCAACCTCATATAAAAGCTCCAAGACACTTAGAGTTACTAGGGCGTCTCCTGCATTACTGGCGTCTGCCTCCAACAAACTGAAGAGATTTGAGCTGTGAATTGCTGATGCCACATCAGAGGAAACAGAAAATAGCTTCACTATCAATGACAGAACTCTGACACGCGCCTAGAAGACATTTGCACAGTTAGAAAAGATGTACAAATAACACTCCTATTACACAGAACTTGTAAAACAAACATAGTTTCAGCACTGCCAGATAAGATGAAAAAAAAGTCAGATTTAGAGTTGAGAAATGACTCATGTTTTTGCAGCAAGTATTCCTATGACAAAAGAAATAAAACTCAAAATGTGCACTCGTCAATATAGTATCAAAAACAGTACCAATGATGAACACCTGGCTGCTAAATTTCCAAGATGGGTAGCCTCACTGTTGGCTGGGAAGATGATTGCCTGCATAAATATTGGAGAATAATCTCCATCAAAAAAAAAAGAGATATTGGAGAATAATTGAAAATTTTCAACCATCCGAATATCCCATTTAATCAAAACCAAGTACAAGGCAGAAAGCAGAGACCGGAAATTGGTGGCTCTTACCATGCCCTTCGGTAAGTTGGCTAAGTCCTTGATTGCCTCTATCGATGCAGCTGCCACTTCTTCTTTTCTAAAGTTGATAGATTTCACATCAAGAAATAGAACAAAAACAATGTTGGGAAGATCTAACGGAAGCACAATCTATTACGCCAACCAGACATTTTTCAATGAGCATAAAAAAAAATAGAATTGGATTAATCTAAATGCATGCATGTGTCATTTGTGAAGGTGAAAAGGAGTGGAAATCAGAGAGAGAGAGAGAGAGAACTCAGACGTAAGGAGCCTATAAGATTATTGCAATTCATAAACAAAAGGGCTCATGTGATAAAATTAGTAAAAAGGATGAAAAAGCACACTATAAAAAAATTTCTTTTACAAATAAAAAAAGCTCTGATGTTTTTTTTTTTTAAATTGCTGCATTTTTACTATTTCAGGTTAACATTATAAATCACGCTCCATAGATGAATAAAAAAAGAAGGAAGTCAAAAACAAGGGATCCTGTAACCACAATGATACACAACATATTAGAAGAGAAAGAAAAAAACTTGCAAAAAGAAAAACCATTGTGAACAATTAATCATGAAGGGCAAATGCCCAAAAAATAAAAGAAAGAAAGAAAGGAAAGAAATGTTTAGTTGCTGCATATTATCATGAAGCAAAATTTAATTAGTAATTGTCTGGACAAAAAAAAACGAATTTAGACACCCAGGAATCAGAACAGATAGCATAATTTCAAGCAATAATAAAGTTATCATCCACAATAACATGACCACACAAAAACTCCAAGAACCAATATCATTTACACTATTGTACCCCTTCTAAAAGATAACGGGTCACTGTAGCAAAAAAATACAAGCAAAGAGTCACAGAATTTCATTTCACGTACCCATTGACAAGGCAATCAAGCAGAAGTGGATATATCTCATAATTGATAACAAGCTGTTCGGGTGAAATCCTTTCGTGATCAAAATTCTCCAAAAGACAAGAAACCTAAGGCATCATTCAACAATATTCAACATAAAAATCCAATCTAACACAAACACAACAGTCTCAACATCCCAGAAACATTTGAAACTATAAATAAATACGCAAAGGGTACAAATCGAGCACACACCGTTTTGCAAGCCAAGCACCTCACTAGTTGGGACTCTGCCTTTAGACCAACTTGCACAAAAGGCTGAAAACACAACAGATGAATCAAACTAAAATCCGCAACCAACCACACCATCTCTGCTCTACGCAAGCAAAATACAATGCTAGCAAGTAGTTACCTGTACTAACACTTATTAAACAGTATAATTATTACCATAAAATGCGGGATAAGAGAGGCTCCATATTTAGTTTTGAAAACCCTCTCCAAACAAGCAACCAATGTACTCTCTAAACCAGGCACGTCCGGTCTCGTCTGTAACGCACTGAATCCACACAAACTTAAAAAATTTAAAAAAAAAACACGCAAATAGGAATTTAAACAACAAATGGAAAATAGAATCTTACTTGATGATTACGGGGAGGGGGAAGCGGTCCAGAAAGGCCTTTGCAGCGTCGTCGTTTTGGACACCTAAGCAAAAAGGAATTTAACAATCATTCGTTCGATCTAGTAACGGTGAATCGGGAGTGGCGCGAGTGCAAATAAGTACCAGGATAGTGGGCGAAATCGGAAGCGGCGTCGAGAAGCTGAGTCGGATCGTCCATTGCGAACTCTTCGTCCATGGCTGAGTCGGTGTTTCAGAATCAGAGGTGGTGTTTGGTTTAGCTTTCTTGCACTGAAAGTGAGAAGAGGAAGACACGGAGGTGAAGAGCTGGGGCTTTGAGTGACGCGGCCATTTTCTTCGGCTTCTTGTCATATTGAATACACCGCTACGACTCGGTGGATCCGACCCGACAAGGATTTGAGTGGAGGTGGTGGGGACGATTGGGCTTGAAGTAGGTGAGAGCGACAGTGGGGCCTGCAAAATATTGCAGCCCATGAGTCACTTCTATTGGACATTCTTACTGCTGGTTTTCTTGGACGAAAATGCCCATATTGTCCTTTCAGAAACCTTGTTTTTGCAAATGTGGGAACAAGTTCATTTTATTTCTAAAATATCACATTTGTGAAGCTAATTCCACAACTACAGGCTATTCCTTCGTTTTATAACGAAATTCTCTATCTCTTTCTTTTTATTTTCTCATTCCAACCTCTCACTATACAATTCTATCTTCTCTGTCGACCTTGTGTTTTTTCTCTCCTCCATTTGCCACCCTCACTCTCTCTTTCTTCTCATTTTCCTCCACATTTGTTGCTTTCTCTGTCGTCCATTTCTCTCCTTCCATCCTTCTCTTTGCCAATCATTGTCTCTTTCTCTTTGAAATCGCTTTTTCTTTCTCTTTTTGAAATTGTGATCGAAGTTTGGCTGAAATGAGAGCGATCGATGGAGGGAGTGTCGACAGAGATCGAAAGAGAAGTGGCGACAGAGATCGCAAAGCACACAATGAAGACAACGAAGCAAATGTCAGAGATCATGAAGCAAACAACAATGGTTAGAGGCTTCCTATTCTTCTTAAAATCATTGGAGGTGGTGGATTGACAAAGGCAATATGGTCGGCGTCTTTAGGAGCTACTGAAATCTACAAACTTGACAGAATTAGCCCATCTCCAACTACAAATACTAATTAGCCCATCTCCAACTACAAATACTAAATGCAACAAGTTTATACCAAAATACAGCAGTTACAATACAAGTTTTTCCAATTATCTAAATCCATTTTTAACACCAAATTTAAATATTCCAAGCATATTCCTTTCCACACCTCTTTTTTTTATTATTTAACAATTAACACATATATTTAATTATTCCACTTATTCTTTCAACCAAAAATATATTTTAACATTTCTAATAACATATAAATATTGAACAAAAAAATTTTTGTAAGATAATAATCAAAATAAAATAAATTTGGATAAAAATATTAGGGTAATTTACCTGATTATTAAACAATATTAGTGGAGAAGGAATTAATGTACCTGATTATTAGATTTTAATTTGGGCTAATTAACTTGTCTTTTGTATTAGTTGTTTTATATTTTAATTGCAAGTTCAATTTTATTATAGAATAATATTTTCATTAATGTTAAATTATATTTTTATGAATGTATTTATGTTTTAAATTTATAGAGCATATTTTTTCGATTTTTTTATATTTATTTATATTTTAACTATAATTTTTAAACAAATTAAATTATTAATTGAAATTAATTTTAATTTAGTAAATATATTGATTGATTAAAAATAAAAATATACCATAAATTAAAACTATCACAACATAAATTAACATTTCAATTAATATAATAAAAAAATAAAATACAATAAACACTATAACGACCCAAATTAAACTATAAAATACGAGCATGAAACGGACTGCAAAATGGAGTGTTACTCCGTTTTGCAGTCCGGTTGGACTTGCTCTTAGTATAGACAGCAATAGCTAAGATTTCAAAATCTAGCTGAACTGCCTCTACACATCTAAGTACAATTATGTGGCCAACACCTCAAATTTTTGAAAGTAAAAAGTTAATCCATGAAAATTTGCCAATAGACCTTAAAACCAGTTTTAAATTTCTTCTGTGCAGGAATTGTGCATCTTTTGTCCACTAGTTGTGCACTTGTTTACACCATTTGTTCACCTTGTCAACGAGTTTACATGAATAAATGAAATCAATTTTAAAATTAAATTTGTAAATCAATTATATACTATTTATAAACTATTTGTACATTAATTTTACACTAAAAATAACTCTAAGCTAATTTGTTTCAAAATGATATTAAAATTGAATTAAATCAAAAGGAAATTACACAATATGGCTTTTTTTGGCATTTTAATTTCAATTTAGCGACATATGCATTTGTATTTTCCAAAGAGAAGCAGCCAGAATCTCAATTTTAAAAAGGGCTCAGTTTATGACGCAAGATAATGTCAGCAGCAACTTCTCTCACCGCATGTTCCTCGTTCATCACCCCTTCCTCTTTTTGTTTGATTGACCATATAATCTGCCACACGGCTCGAAGTGAGCCGATCACGTTCTTCTACGCAATAGAGATTAGGTTCACTTTTCCATTTGTCGCCGCCACTAGCTTTCATCCTCCCTTCCTCTTTCTCATCGCTTTTCCACTCGTCGCGGCCGCTAGCTTCTCCATGATCTGCACTACTAGTGAGAGAGCACGATGGGTGAACGAGACAGAGAGAGAATAGCGATGAAGGAGAGAGAGATATATCACGGTGGCAATGAGGATGTGGCGTCTCCGATGATTAGTGCGATGGATTCCATTGCGGCGTGCATAACCAGGGACCATGGAGAAGGAAGGAGATCTGACATTTTTAAAAAATTATGCCTGTAGTCCTACAATTTTGTAAAAATATTTGTCCGTCCCTATATTAAGAATAATCATTAAATTATTAAAAAAAAGAAGTTTTAAATAATAACGCTTAATGAAGTTGGTGTTGTATTCGGTTTGTTCTTATTTTGTATTCGTAATTTTACCAAATAACAACAAAATATTGAAATATTTTAAATTTTTTAGGTTGCTCTTATTTTGTACTCGCTTTTTGTAGGTATTTGCTAGTATTGTACTTATTTTGTACCAGTTTTGCACTCGTAATTTTACCAAATAATAAAAAATATCAAAATGGTTTTAAATTTTTTTTTGTCTTGTAATTGTTTTGTATGCATTTATTGGTATTGTACTTGCTTGTGTTTATTTTACACCTAATTAAACATTCTAGCACATGATCAACGCACAATCAATTTTTTTACGTGCGTTAAAAAAATAGTCAAATTGAGGCATTTCTAAAGTACTAGTTTAGCGTGTTTTCGTTTGTGAGATGGTTTTACATGTTATTACATTTGTGAAATTCATGCTTTTTGTTATATTTTTGCGCAATTCTCCCTTAAATCAACTCAAATAAACTAAATCAATTTGTATTTACTTTGTAAACCATTCATGCATTGTTTTGTAACTGTTTTTACTTCAGTTGTACACTATTGTGCACTTCTAAACAAAGGAGCGAAAACATATTTTTTCACAATTTTTCTTCAATTTATTGTGAGAGGCTACTAATTTCCCTCATGTTGATTCAGATTTGGGTAGTTGTGAAATTAGTTTAACTTTGGGTGGTTGTTTTAGAAATAGTTTGAATCATTGGTATTTTCAAAAAATTGGTATAATAACATTTCCCATTTTCTGTGAGAAAGTGTTTTTTTAGCATATATTTTTAAATTATGTCTTTATCTATTATTTACAACTGAAAATTTTGGTATGTACTATGTAATACTACTATTTACAAAATATATCATGCTATACCAAGGTTGAGTTAGGCTATATATTAAACCTCTTTTTTATGAAAAAGACCAATAAATCTAGATATTATAAATTAGACTGTTGGCCTAATAAAATTAGGGTGGCCTTTCTCACAAAATAGTTAAAGATACAAGTCTCATTAAGGATTTGCTTGTTTGGATCATGAAATTGAAGAAAAAAAGAAAAGAAATTAAATTAAAATTCTGATATAAAATATCTATCTTTTCCTAATGAAAAACAAATCACTTCCAATAATAAAAAATAAACATCCAAAATTAGAAAAAAAATAAAACTAAATTATCGATATATTTTGTATGAACCATTCAATCCTAGCATATGCAAGCATCCTTGTACATAAAAACATATAAAAAAAAAGGAAAAATTAAGAAAAAAAAAGAATTATTCTGCTCTCCAACGTCAACTAAAATGACAAAAAAGTAAAACAGGACCACAGTACTATCCATATCTTTATTGCAGAAAAATATTCTGAATAAAATTCAGAAACATCCAATTATAACAATAAATGAACACAAACAATCTATACTTTCAACTTCATCACATTCTTCCTTACATATAGCCTCCAAACACCAGCTTCTTTGTTTCTTTTTTCCTCTTTTTTTGGGAAAATGGTGTTTAATTTGGATGTTTCTTCTTGACCATATTGCAGGGCACAGCATATAATTCTTCATCATCAAACCAAAAACATTACAGCTCCAAAAGTTGCACCATTATAGGACATGGCGTGCTATACTATTTCGACCCACAAAGCTGGACACTACCCCACCCCATGCCCTAAATGCACAGCTCACGTGCCCTATCCCAACCTTAAATTTATACTACCAAAGTCTCTGTTCCAAAATCTCAATCATCGTCATCATTATTACCATTTATCATTGTGGAACCGATGAATTTGATGGTGTCAACTAAATAGATTGGCTTGTTTTTGAGATTGGTATTGTCATTTGTTGTGAAAGTGCTTGTTGTGTGAAGTGCGATCCAGACAAATGTGTGACAAGATAGTTACTATAGTCTTTCAATTTCGTGCCCAAATTGGTGTTGGTTATTAACTACGGATTGGCTAGTTTGGAGAAATATTTCCAGTAGGGAAAATGTTTTTTTTTAAATAATTGTAAAAAGCATTTCAAAAAAAATTGTAAAAATATATCTTCAATTATTTGGAATAGGTAGACAAAAATATAAATATAATTTTCAGTGTTTTGATGACAAGAAAAATATAATTTTACCAATGAGTTTGAAGTCAACTCCAACGCTGAAGAATCACGAATTCAATATCTAGTAGAAGCAAATAAAATGATTTATGAAAAAACAAAAATATAGTTCTACTCTTATGAACATAAACAATTCAATCAACTAGTTTATAATTGGTGGGAATTCAATGCACTCCGATAAAAGTTTCAATATTCTACACGACATGATACAATAATACGACACTACAAAAAATAAAAAGGCTTGAGTTTTTAATAAACAAATTTGGGTCATAAACAAATTCACTTATTAACAACCTGGTGCTCTGAAAATAATACTAATTTGGTGCTCTGACATTTTCCTTAAAATAAACAGAACAAATGACTTTTTGTTTGTGTGTGTGAAACCAAAGTGGGTTCTTTGGGAAATTTGGGATGTAAAGGGATTCCCTCATTTCATTACGTAGTACAGTCAATCTGAAGGACTCATTTTCCAATTTTCTGAAACAAGATGATGTGGTTTACATAAGCAAAAATGGATTATCTGAATTCTGATGATGAGATAACTCTCTGAAGAGAGCAATTATAAGATTACTGTACCATACTAATGATTTATTACCCTCAGTAGCAAAGGTACTCTAGTTGGCCATTACGTATGTCTTGCCTAGAGTTGTAAAAATTAAACCGAAATCGGCAAATCGAATCGGAATTGGACCGGTCAAAACCGATCAAAACTGGAACTGAATCGGAACCGGAACCAAACCGGCCGACCAAAATCGGCGGTTTTTTGTTTCGGTTCCGGTTTCTCATTTTAAAAACCGGCAGTTCCAACGGTTATTTTATTTATTTTTTTTTTTTTATTTTTTTTTTTCAACTCTATAAATACCCCACCCCATTCTTACCAATTTTACACCATTTTTTCTCTCTCAATCTCAATCTCTTCTACACTCTCTAAAAAATTCATTTTTCTATAAATTACTATTATTAATTATTTATATATTTTATTATTACAATTACGTTTTCTACATTTCTCAAAGTTATTTTTTACAATTA
>CAODLS011169424.1:0-10809 GCA_948243855.1 Flueggea neowawraea
AATAATAATAATAATAATAATATTGTTCCAACAGAAAATAATTCTTAAAAGCCTTATAATTTTGTCTAGGAGGCACAAATCCTGAGGCCCAAAACGTCCATGCATATGGTCCAAAGTGACAGCAACAGCCCAGTCAGCGCATCGAATTCTACATGGTCATGTCAAATGTCATCCAGAAGTGAAAATCGCCCAAATCAGCAACTCTTTACCACTTTTTCACCTACAACTCACCTGAATGATATAGATAACAAAAACACATAAAAATCTAATAAAAATAACACTTAAACATACAACATCAACATAAAATGCAATAATAAACATGCATGAAATGCAACCCATCACCTGTGATGAAGAGAGGCCCTGCAAGCCATAGTTGTTTCTTCACTTCTTCAACAAAACCAATTTTCCAGCTTCCCTCCATCTTTGGCTTCTTACTTTTGCACTGCTCCATTCGGGATTATAGATCTTCTCTTTTTCTCTACATTTTATAAAGTGATCAATGTTGGACCCCCACAATATGGG
Organism: Flueggea neowawraea; assembly: GCA_948243855.1. NCBI lineage: Eukaryota > Viridiplantae > Streptophyta > Magnoliopsida > Malpighiales > Phyllanthaceae > Flueggea > Flueggea neowawraea. The sequence goes on from CAODLS011169424.1 coordinate 523, forward strand.
TCCGTCTCAATTAACATGAAGAAACTATTTCACCCTGAGGAATAGCAAAATTCATTATTGCATCCTTGAGTTTTAGAAATTTCAGGAATTAGTCCCTAAAGTTAACTCAACTTTGATGGCATTGACAATAATTTAAGGGCTTCTTCTTAACATGGACTCCCTCTTTCCCATTCTCTTCCCCTTTTGTCTTTCTCTTGAAACTCTTCTTCTTCCTCTCTTCCCTCTCTCACTAACTTGCGCACCTCAATTGGCCCCTTACTTCCCTATCTTTATACTTGATGTGTTTAAACAATGACTGTTGCTTTTTCCATACAGGCATATTGACATGTAGGAAAGGCAAAGTTAGCATGCTGCAGCAAAGATCAACAAATATCAAAATTTTCTTCCATGGTAGATTTGTATAGATGCCCCAATTCAATTTATTTGTGAAGGCAATTGGAATTTGTAGTTTGTACTAGGAGGGTTGCTCCTCTCTCGATGTCATAACCTAGTTTATAGCAAAAACGCTTTGAGTAGTGGGGGGTTTTCCTCGGGTTTTATCAATCCACTACTTTATGGATTGTGCTTTAATGAAATCTTACTTGTGAAAAAAAAAAAGGAAGAATAGTTGACACAATGTGTGTAGATTAATGGAATGTGTAAGTGGTATGGTGCATAACACAAAGGCGGGAATTGATGATTCTAGAATGAGCTGAATTCAGTCACAACAACAAACCTTATCAACATCCCTCAGCTGAAGAACAAGCTATAACAATCTCGATCTCTGTTGCTTCCTCTCTCTAATCTCTATCACTTTTATCAATTGCCTTTATTGTAGTCTTTGATATCAGCAATCAATAAAACCAACTTATCCCCTTTATTTCTTCATTTGTATTGTGATTGAACTATTACCACGAAGCATTGGTATCAGAGCTCGAAATTGGCATAGTTATCAGCGGAACCGTAAAGAAACAAGACAAGATTCATGAAATTTTGAAAGTATGATCCAAGAAGTAGATGAGACACATCAAGCAGCTCTGGATAAACAATAATTTATGATGGCGGGATTAACCACGAAGCAAAAATGAACTCATGAGCCCCTTATAGAAACCCTAAAAAGACCGTATCGACCTCACTTTCATTGTTAGCCCTTCTTATACATCCTCTGTGGTTCAAACTACCCATGTATTCCTTATTACTCTTGGTTATTATGCTGAGTGATGCAGTCCAAGAGTAGCAAGTACCTTCCCGGAGAAGTTTGAAAAATTGTAGTTGTGACATTCCGGTAATTATGAAGACTTTCCGACAATGGGTTTTTGACATATTTTGGACATAATTCAATGGGAAACGAGTTAAGGAATAGCTTCGCTGTTGAAGGATGATGCTTTTTGGCCAAATTCCAACGTTTGAGCCTGGAAAGACATGTTTTTATCATTTTTAAAATTTGTTTGAACCATTATAATTTTTAATAGGAGGTTCGGTTTTTAATGACATTCGTGGTGTTCTCCTTTATTTTATGTCTATTTTATTATTGATTTTAGACTTTTTCCTTTTGTGTCAAATTTTAGGATTCGATTATAGAAAGACGTAGAACAACTTTATGCTTCAGTTTTTTCACCCTAATAACATATTTCATCGTGTTTTCCTCTTTCTCTTCCAAAATTTAGTATACCTTGGTGAATCAATGAATTTTGATGCTTATTTTTTTGGTATTATGTTGAATCAATAGGATTGTAAAAATTATTTCTTGTATTCGTGCGCAAATCAACAAACCAACAGTCATATTTTTTAATCTTATTGCTTCCAGTATGTCGCTAAGCTCGACTTTTGAAGTTTCACGAAGATGAAGTGGCAAAACGGTTCTTTAAGGGCAGCAATTCTTGGAATTAGATCACAAATGAGTTTTTTTTTTTTTATAATTGAGTGAGGATGTTGGATCTTAAGCTAAGACAATTAATTTCTCCTTTTGGCAAAATAAAATATTTTTTCTATTTTTATTTTTTAATTCTAATGTTGTGATTGATTATGTTTGGTATTTATTGATAGAGATCCACTGCGTTTGTAATAGGTTGATAAGTGGAGTTGTGGTGGATAAGTGGAGTTGTTCGAAGTTTTGAAGAAAGAGAGGTTCATATGCTTTTTTTTTTTAATAAAATGAAGAAAGAGATTGATGATGTGGTGATTTAATACTAGTATTTCCACGTTGTTTAACCGTTGCGATAACATAACAATTTTGAGCTGATTCATTAACCACACCACCGTTGGAAAAACGATGTCTTGAGGGAAACTAAATCGATCTTTTTTCAAAAATCAATTTTTTTTATAGGTAAGAAAAATTGTATCCCTTTAATCTACAAGACAGTGGATTAGATTAAATAACTTATACACTAAACCGCACACAAAAAAATGTTAGATGCTGAACGCCTGAACCAGTCGGTTCGGTAAACCATAAGACATAAATTGATTCTTCATCTGAAAGAGATGGATAATGATAATTTAGTACTATTTTTTTATATAACCATTTTTAGATCAATGGCTAAATAGTTTTTTTTTTTGGGAACTCTAATGGTCCAAATTCATTTTCATAGCAAAGAGTCAGTCACCCAAGTACATGCCTTCTAATTGCATCTTCAATATTTGCTTTAAATTCACAATTTTCTGTATAATAGAGAGTCATCCTTCAAATTTCATTTTCAAGTCACTTTTCATTTTATTCTCTATTTCCAAAAAAAAAAATGAGTTTGATTATCTAATTCTACAAAGCGTATATTCACTCTTTATTTTAATTGTGATTATAAAAAATATACTTATGTTGGTTCAAAAAATAATAAAAAAAAAAGAAAAGAAAAGTGAAATACAAGTAGATAAAAACCTAAGTTAAAAAATTTTATAGGAATCAACAAAATAAAATATAGAGTTTAAAGATTAGTATATACTGGAGGTCTTTCTTAAGTTTATAATTCAATATATATTTTTTTGTCAAAATTATTATTTAAAATATAGAATACGATTGGCGAACCAAAATATCTGAGCAAACTTCCAGCCTATGATTTAATTGATAATGTACACTTGGATTTTCTTCCTTGTGTCGGTTGGTCCTTTTAACGTTCGTGAACTTGGAAAACTAGGCATGTGCGCACGTATGGAAAGCCTACCACATTTCACTATTATATAAAGCCATGCACAAGACTCCTGCAAAACTCGCTCAATTTAGCAAACCAAATCATGACTTCTTTCTCAGCAACTCCTACAAAAATCTTCACCACTCTTTCTACCTCCTCCTTCTCTCCTTCCTTTCCAAGAACCTCCCAATTATCTACAGTCAAAAGAACTCGACCAAGCAACACTAAATCACCATCACTTTCTTGCAAATCCTCAAACAATGATCATGATCAAGACCTCCGGCTCCAAGACCCTACAACTAGAAGAGACGTCCTCATTGGTCTTGGAGGCATCTCGGGTGGCACCATATTCAATGATCCTTTCGCTTTTGCCAAGCCAATCTCAGTTCCAAACTCTTGTCATTGCGATAAAGCTGACCTCCCCCCAGGTGCCAAACCCACAAATTGTTGTCCTCCACAAGCCATAGAGGTTGAAGAATTCAAGCCAACAGCTCCCCAAGATCCGACTCAACTAAGAGTTAGACCCGCCGCGCATTTAGTCGATGAAGCATACATTAAGAAGTACTCGAGAGCAATTCAACTAATGAAAGAACTTCCTCTAGATGATCCGCGAAACTTCACACAACAAGCTAATATCCATTGCGCTTATTGCGATGGTGCTTATCACCAAGTAAGGCTTCCTACGTTAGAGGTCCAAGTTCACAGTTCCTGGCTTTTTTTCCCCTTCCACAGATACTATCTTTACTTCTTTGAGAGAATCTTGGGAAACCTCATCGACGACCTTTTCATTGCCTTTTTGGAACTGGGATTCGCCAAAAGGAATGCAAATGCCAAAGATGTATAGTAATCCCAAATCGCCACTTTATGATGAACTCCGCAACAAGAGTCATCAACCACCAACCCTGGTTGATTATGGTACTCCTGAAGGAACTCCAACGTCTAAGGATCCTGAGAGAATTATTGCAGAAAATCTTGCCAAAATGTATCGCCAAATGAACGTCAAATTGCCTTCACTTTTTTTTGGAAGTCCTTACCGAGCCTGTGACGACCCGAATCCTGGTGCCGGCTCCATTGAGTTGAATCCACACAATTTGGTTCATAACTGGACCGGTGACGACACTCAGCCAAATGGAGAAGATATGGGGATTTTCTACGCCGCTGCGAGGGATCCAATCTTTTATGCTCACCATTCCAACGTTGATAGAATGTGGTCCTTGTGGAAGAAGAGAATAGGGGGAAAAAAGAGGAGAGATTTCATTGATCCTGACTGGCGTAATGCTACTTTCTTCTTCTATGATGAGAACGCGAGACCGGTTAGCGTTAAGGTTGGTGATTGTCTTGACACGAAAAATCTTGGTTACGTTTATGAAAAAGTTGACATTCCTTGGCGGGAATATAAGCTTGTGCCAAAAAGAAAACTCAATAAAAGGGACATGCCGCGGCCGAAGGAATTACTGACACCAATTAGTGCATTTCCATTGGTACTAGACAATGCTGTACGTACCGAGGTGAGGCGGGCAAGGACATTGCGAAGTGGAGAAGAGAAGGATGAGGAAGAGGAGGTGCTAGTGATTGAGGGAATTGAGTTTGATAAAAACGTGGCTGTGAAATTTGATGTATTTATTAATGACGAGGATGATATAGGTACGATTCGAGCGGACAACGCTGAGTTTGCTGGAAGTTTTGTGAGTGTGCCCCATAATCATAAGCGTGCGAAGAAATTGAAGACAAGTTACAGAGTGGGGATCACTGATTTGTTGGAGCAATTGGATGTTGAAGGTGATGATAGTATAGTTGTGGCTTTGGTTCCTGGGCTTGGTAAGGGCAAGGTTAAGATTGGTGGCATTAGGATCGAGTTTATCAGGGAATAATTATGAATGCTTTCGTCTTGTACTATGTGAATTTGTACCATTTTAGCAAATAAAAAGCGCATATTCTATATATGTTATGAATTAACAAATCTCCATTACATTTTGGACTTGTGACCTCTATAGCGAATTATCTATGATTGATAAAAGAAATACGTGGTTGATTTCGTTAACTTTTTAGTTATGATCATTGATTTTTGTCATCGGACTTCCGTGTTATTCAAGAAAGAAGAACGAACAGTTCCATCGTGAAGTAAGATTTTTTGTTTTTATAAATCGACGTCCAAGAAATTAAGAGAGAGAGAGAGAGAGAGAGAGAGAGAGAGAGAGAGAGAGAGACTTACACTGTCAAGAAAGAAAATGATGAGATCAATTGTTAGATTTGGTCATTACTGATCCTGGCCCTAGCCATCGTCTTCCATCTATCCCTTCTTCTGCAGGTAGTCAGCAGCATTTGGGCTGTTTAGGTATAAGCTGTCTCAATGACCTAAGATAGTCATTGTCTCTGTCATGGATATTAAAACTGGATCGGATCCTCCGGTTCGACCGTTGAACCAGTCAATCGGACACCAAACAGAAAGTTAAAAACCAATTGGTTCAAGTTAGAGAACAAGAAGTTAAAAAACAGGTTGGTTTAGATTCAGAATTCGGAAAACCAGCCGTTTTTTGAAAATTTGGTTTATTTGGATTATGTATATTGTTTCGTTTTTAAATTAATCTTCTTTAATGTCATACATAAATAGAATAGAATATATAATATACTTTTAGAAATTATTAATTTATATAATCAGCTAAATTACGTGACTTTTACACCTTAAATTACTTGAAATTTTTGAAAAAAAATTCATCATTTTTAAATTTTTGTGCAAAAATTAGATTATATTTTCTGTTAAGCCATTGCATTAATTTATTTTCTGCAAAAAGTGGATAATTACTTTGAAAATTGGAATATTAACAGTTTTTTATTTACAACAAGTTTTTATTGGTTGAAGACCTATTTTTTTGATAAGTAGCTCTTTATTTTAAAGCACAATTTTAATATAAATTATTTTAAATGTGTATATCTTTTTGATAAGTAAAGTACTAATAGCTTACTGATGAGCCAATAAAGTATTTTAATATTATTAAAATAAGACTAATTAATATTTTATGCTCTTTCATTAGATTCATTGCTAAGATTAGAAGATCAAACTTCGTTTAAGTTTTCCTTTTTTTTTTCTTTTAGCCTTTCTTTCTATTGTTTTTTTTTTGTCTTTTTTGCTTCTTTTTTTTTTTGGCTGGGCGTTGCTGCCAGGTTAACTAGGCATCGGAGCACGTGGACGTGAACCCAGTTTTCTTTTCCATCTCTTTGTGAAGGAAAGCCACCGAAATATGCAACTTCATATTTTTGTCTAATTATGATTTGAGTATGTGCACAAACAGTGGCCCACATTCGACAAGGCAAACCAAAAATCAAGGGGGCATTTAAATATTCACTAGGCCTAAAAACAATTACGGATTCATAACGTTAACTTTTAATATTTTGGTAAAGTTTTTAAAATTACATGCAGCATTAAGAAAATTTTCTAAATTACATTTTACGGATTTATTTGAAACTTTTTTAGGTTTTGTTTGAAGTCTGTTTATTTTTTAGATTTTTTTAAAATTTGTTTAGAATTTATTTATAAGTTATTTATATTTGTTTATATACTCCTTGTATTAGTTTATATGTTGTTTATATATTATACCTTATTTTAAAACTCGAAGTTATGAATCTATTGTTGATATATTGTTTATATGTTATATCTTGTTTTAAAACTCGAAGTTATAAATATATTATTGATATCTTGTTTATATATTATTTATCTGTTGTTTTATGTTTATATACTGATCAAAATTGAATAAATGTTGTTTATAAATAATATATATACAGTATTTTGATAACATATAAACAACATATAAACAAATATAAAAACAAATAAACAAAATACCCTATTTTTTTCTTTTCACAACATGTTGATGACAATTTAATTCGTAGACAAGATACCAGCGACATATCTGGTAAGAAGAGGAGAGAAACCACCACCAGATTTGGTCAACGCACATTCATAGACGAGATAAGCAGAACGGACATAATGGGATGGAAAAAGAATGCAAAGGAGGCTAAGAACAAAAATGACAGACGAGGACGATGAGAGAGTGGAGGTTGAAGGCGTCAGAAGTGAAGATGAGAGAGGACATGAGAGAGATAGAGAGCCCGTAGAGAGGAGGAGAGAGAGAGAGAGAGAGAGAGAGGAAGAGAGTACACAGAGAGAGAACTAGAGAAGAGAGATAAAGGAGAGAGTCTAGCATAACTTAAAAAATTTGCAACATGTATAAAGAGAATTCAAAAGGTGTATAAGAAATTTGGTAAAATCAAAGCATAATATGCATAGGTAATCCGTGCGCTCTAAATATTGGAAACAATTGTATGTGCACGTTATAATTATCACAAAATCAAGAGACTAGGTCCAAAGATAGTTTACACACAGACCATACAATGTTGAGAAAGAGGAAATAGAATTGGATTTAATAATCAAAAAATGGAACATGATTTTATCTTGGGCCAAATACTATTACGCATTACTTTTTTAAAAAAATAAAAGCATGAGTTTTAGGAATCAGCGACCGCAACAGAGACATTCCAACTAAGTTGACACCTTTTTTGCTACCTCTTCATCTTCGTGAGCTCAAATTTTACTTAGATATAAAAGTTATCATTATATGTGACCTTGTTTTAAAATTTTAAACAAAAAATTTAAAAACTCTTGTGTGGGCCATAGACTTTATAAATTACAGTTGCATGGTTCCAAAAACATAAACAGAGCAATCAAAACATATCATAAAATCGTGATAATTTAGCTTCGATATACTTCCAAAACAAATTGAAAATCCCAAACAAATAGCAACCAATAAAAAAAAAACCTACATTACATAAAATCATGTTAATTATTTTTTTTTTTGTTTAATTTTTACACAAACTGAAGATAATGATTTTATGTTATATCTCATCTTTAATACATTTAGTATTTATTTTCCAGTATTAACCAAACTTTTCTATAATTTATTTAGTACATATTTTATAACTTGTTTAAGACTTGTTTAGAGTTTGTTTATGCTTATATATTTGTTCAATAAATACAAGTTCTATATATGTAATAACTTGTTTAAGACTTATTCAGAGTTTGTTTAATGTTTGTTCATTATATATTTGTTTAATATATACAAAATCTATATATTTTATAATTTGTTTAGAACTTATTTAGTATCTGTTCATTGTATGTTTGTTTAATTTTTATATATAAATTCTACATATTTTATAATTTGTTTAACAATTGTTTAAAACTTGTTTAACATATGTTTATTGAAACAACACCATTTTGATCAAATAATACAATAAATATATCTAAAATGACGGCGTGAATTGAAAATAACATAACTATAAATCCAAAATATGACATCGTGAATCAATAATTATGGAAAGTGAATCTATAATATCTATAATGAGACCATGTGGAGCAAATATTATATATTAAAACAAGTGAACCACGTAATTTCCTCTTTTATGTGGAATAACATGGGTTATTTTTAGTTTAGTAGAAAAACTAGAAAATTTATTTTATTTTTGTGTTTGATTAGATAATACAAATAAAAAATGATTCAAAACTAATATCTTACCCTTCACTTTTTAACACATTAAAAATAATTTTTGATTAATTTGATTGAAATCTGCATGTAATTATATTTCATATAAAGTTATGGAATCGCAATTTTTAGTATGTTTTATCCAGATATGATTCTATCGTTTTTGTATCTATAATTCAATATATGTACACCACAAATTGTGGAATTTGTATTCCAGAAAATGCAAATTTCATAAATCGAACTCTAGAAAACAGAAAAAAAAAAATCAATTGATGTTGTTAAGATTGAGAAGCACAACAAGAAAGCAACTAGCTAGTGCCATTTTATTGTTGATATACATATTTACGGCTGATGAAGTCGCATTTTGTTGTCAAGACTGAGAAGGATTACAAGATTTCTAGGAAAGAAATCGTCCTTTCGATAATGATTCGTCATTCTGTTCTCATAAAACTCTTAGCCTTTGTTTGGATGAACGAAAAAGAAAAGAAAGAAATGGAAATGATATTTCTTTTCTATTGTTTGAATAGCAATCAAATGATAAAAAAAAACAAGAGAAATGAAGGGAAATGGAGGGAAATAAAGGGTGAGTTTTGTTTCTCGCCAATTTGGTGAGAAATGAAAGGAAATGCCATTTCCTTTCTTTTGTCTCCTTTTCATAAGCATTTAGGACTATATATGAGCCGAGCCGAGCTCAAATTTTAGGGTGCTCGAGCTCGGCTCAGCTGAAAATCCCTGAGCTCGAGCTCGGTACGAGCTATTATTTATGTTTGAACTTAAGCTCATGGTGATCGTTTAGAGTTCAAGAGTTGCTTTAGCTTGGCTCGATTAAATTTCGATTTTGATGTTCGCAAACTAAGCTTGTTTGAAGCTCGTCATACTCGACTACTCGAATGAAGCTCGGATTGGCTCGTTTGAGGACTCGTTACATGCTCAGCTCGGCTCATTTGAATACTTGTTTTAAAGCTCAGCTCGGCTCGTTTAAGAGTTCAATTTTAACATATCATAAATATAATAGTCTATATTCAACAACATAAATAATACAATGTTTTTACATGCATACATGCAATAATCCACAAACACATAAAATGATCCACAAAACAAGCCAAATTCATCTAAATAATTAACATAACAAATCAAATGTTCTCCCAAAATATCAAAATATTCATCACCCACACTTGGATTCACATAACACAAATCCTAATTGTAATATCTCGCCTATTCTTACTGAAATCCAGTAGTGTTTCGAGGTGAGTTGGAGTTTGGAATGTGTTGGAGATCGTGTCATGCGTGCAAGGTATGTTTGAGGCCATCTACGTGCTTAGTACAGGGTACTACGCACGTAGTCGAGGCTTGGAACTTGACCGTAAACTTGCGTTGACTGCAACGTACACTGGAGGTCATCTACATGCATAGTATTGAGTACTACACACGTAGTCGGGGATGAGTTGACCGAGAGTATTATTTGTTTGGATTGTGTGCATTGTATGTGTTGCTCCACACGTTGTTCATCCTTTGGTATGACCCATGAGCACGCTGAGGCCTTTTATGCACACAACAGGGGGTGCAACGCACGTAGATCGTAGATCTGAATGAGGGATTTCAGATCTGTCGTCTACGCACATTATGTGGGATGCTACCCACGTAGAGCACAGTTT